>VYXB01005258.1:1633030-1651777 GCA_013397135.1 Pachyramphus minor
GGGTGCCCTGTGACACCGCGGCGCAGCGGGGCTGGCCGGGCGAGGGGCGGTGCGGGGCCAGGCGTGCGATGGGGGGCGGTCGCAGCGAGGGGCTGCGGGCGCTGTCCGTGCCCGTGGTGAGAGCAGTGAGCTGAGGCCGGCGTTCTCAGGGCGAGGAGGGGCGCCCGGCCTTCCCCCGCTGCCGTCCCTGCCACACGTGTCCGTTTGAAGCGAAACCGGGGTCCGTACAGCGGCGAGGGCAGCGAGGAGGGGGAGCCCGGTCGCGACTCATCGGCCGCCCACGCCGCGCTCCCCCGAGGCGTTTTCCCGTGCCTCCTGGGAAAAAAAAGACGTAAGGGACACTGAATCTGGGGGCTGTCAGCGGGGGCAAATTTCTTCCATTGGCGACCATTTCCCCCCACCCACCCCTTCCCCGATTCAACTACGTTATGGTAGGCGCGGTGGTGCTGAAGAGAGGCGGCTTAATACAGACGCTGGGATAGGTGGTGCAAGAGCTCAACGCAAGGAGCTTTCATTGGGATGTGTAAGGATAGGAGAGTGTGGCATACAACAGCTGAAGGCAGAAAAGGTCAGACTGTGTAATCAGCCACAGTAACGCTACGTTGTTAATCTTCTGAAACTGCTTGGACAGTTCTTGCTTTCTTAGCTAATGGTGGTTTACATCAACGAGAACTGCATGTGGTCCGTATTTGCAAATTATGTTACTGGGACTGTTCGTGAAGTAAGTGTAGTAATCTAGATAGAATTCTGCAAAAATGTTATGGATTTTTCCGTGTTTCTCAATTCTGTCAAGACAATGAAATCCCGAAAATAGTTTGTGCAAAACACAGATTTTTTTTTTTCTACTTGTATTAGAGACAGGCATTGCTACCTAGTCTTTGAGAAGGTCAAGGTTACATATTTTTTTGTCCAAACCTGTCAAATGTTCTTAATCAGCATTTGTGTGCTTACGTTAGCCTTGTTCTTGTCTTTTTTTGATAACTCTTTACAATACTCAGATGATATGTGTAGGCTGTAGACTGCAGTGATGGATTTCGAGATTTCCAGCAGAAGGGAGATGCTGTCCACGTTTTGGATTTCACTTTGTCTCAACCTTGTCCAAGGCTTCAGTTTTCAAGCAGTTTGAAGAGCAACAAATTAAGATGTGAACATGTACTTGTTTTTCTCACCTTGGTCACCACTGATCATTTAGTTATTTTGTGCATTAGATTTAATTGACTAGTGAAGCATATGCTAAAAATATGTATGGTATCTCCTCACTTACCTTCTCAGGGGGGTTTTATTGGAGAACAGGGAGTCCTGAAGACAAATATTTGGTGTACAAGTAGAATTAGGAGTTGATTGCAGAGCACTGCATTCACAAATGGTTAAGAAGGATCAATCTTTTTTTGTCCCCTTTATGCTTATTCTCTTATTCTGCAAGTTGGTTTTTTTAGGGGTTTTTTGGGGGAAGAGGTTTGGTTTGTTTGGGGTGGTTTTTTATTTGTTTTTTTTTTTTTTTTAATATGCAAAGAATCTGTGTCCAAAACCAGAACTATCAAACAATGCAGGTGTAAAGGACGATCACAGAAATGTAGGATAATAGGAAACTGAAAATGCTTCAGTATTTACCCAGGTAATTCACTCCAGCAGGGTGATTTTCCTTCACAAAAATGTAGTGGCAGGCTTATGCCATAATAGAATTGATAACCTTTCTCTGCCCCAAATCGACCACCAAATTATTTTTGCTCTTGATTTAAGCCCCTGAATGAGCCCTGTTTCAGGCTGCAGAAGCTCAGGCTGATGGTGTGGGAGAAGCAGGGTGCAGCCCTGCATCCCAGACAGGGCAGCCACCAGTCCCAACCTGGTACCTGCAATGTCTGGAGCACCACTGTGCCACCCCGGTGGGACTCGGCCTTCCTCCTTCCCACCCATAGTAGCCTTAGAGAAACAGCATACAACTCCCATCTGCTTTAAAAAGAGACAAACAAACCAAAAGCCCAGTGTAAAACTATATAAAGGACTCTTCAAACTAATTAGCGGCACTTGCTTGGAG
Organism: Pachyramphus minor; assembly: GCA_013397135.1. NCBI lineage: Eukaryota > Metazoa > Chordata > Aves > Passeriformes > Tyrannidae > Pachyramphus > Pachyramphus minor. Next base: position 1,635,066 of record VYXB01005258.1, read on the forward strand.
TTTGTTGATGGAGGAAACAGTTTTTAGATGAACAAGTATTGCTGGTATTACTTTTAAATTAGGTTCCTAAACTTAAAAAAGGAGGAGATGATGATCATGTACCCCTGAGGATTGTCTGAAACAGTAAACTTAAGTCACTTAAAGGTGGCCAGAAAATGGGTGTAGCAGTGAGTAGGTAACCTAGCCCCAGTGTGGGAATTAATNCGTAGCAGGGGAGTTGGCACACAGTGAGTAGGTAGCCTAGCCCCAGTGTGGGAATTAATGGATGCTCTCACCCTGTTGAGTGAATTTATCTCCCACTTGATAGTATCTCATGTTAAATTGTGGCACTCACGTTAAAATGTGGCGCTCATGTCACAAGCTATCAATGCCTTTAACCACGGGGTGGAAATGCTGTGTATAGTCTGACAGCAGCTTGGGAGGTAGTGCTGTCAAGATTTAGAGGATGGGCCATACACCTCGTTGCCAGTCAAGAGCAAGCCTGGGTTGATCTCTGTGTGCTGCCACCATAAGGCTTCGTGCTGGTTGCAACTCAGGGGGTGAAGAGTGGGTGGAGACACATGTCAATACCAGACTCTGTTGTGGGTGACAGTTGGCTGTACCCCTTTCCATAACGGATTTTATATCTGCACCATGACATCATGTCATGACACTTCACATAACATGAATTTGGGCCAAAACTACCGATTTTGACCAAGGTTTCACTTAACATGGAAAATTATATGTGTTCAAAAAATAGCCACAACAAATAGTCGCTTGCAAAGCTGTGTCGACAGGCCATCGAGAATAGCTGTTGGAATCTAATTGCAGTTTGACACTTCACATGTCAGTGTCAAGGAGACTTAATGGTTTTGATGAAGAGGTGGTACAGGTGTTTTTCAAATTAATGGCACAATTAAGAGCAATGTTCACTACCATGACTGGTGTTTCACCCTTCAAGAGAAATGGGCTAGGCTTAACGTTGGTTGACAGTTCTTGGTAATTCAGGTAATATCACAGTCTAGGTGATAAAGGCGAATGTTAACAAAGGGTTTCACTCTAACAGAACTTCTTTGGTGGAGCAAAGGTACAGCACTGGAGGTGATTCATAGGACAGTAGTGGAAGGTGTCCAAACCACTGGACTTTGTCCTTCATCACAATGTGATTGAGTCTAGTCTAATTGGAGAAGTGTTGACTGTCAGTGACATCAGATTTTTAAAAAATTCTTCATTCTGTCAAAACAAAAAAGGAGGAAACTGGTGAAGATGAAATCCTTTCCTCTTAAATCTGCCTACCCAACAACTACAGGGGTAGTTATATTGTGTACTCGCATATTTTAACACTGAAAGGATATTTGGAGTTGCCTAAGGAGATGTTTCCTATGGAGTACTATAAAACCGCCATAAGTGTAACAAGTTTTTCATATAGTAGTTTCAGCACAGATGTAATATATGTACAGTCTTGGTTGTTTAATCCTGCTGGCTCAAGAGCCAATGTTGAGCTTTCCTGTTTTAAATCAAGTCTTACAGCTCTGCAGGGATCACTGCACCATGACATTGTGACAAGGGGATGCTGATTCATGCATAAACCTTAGATCCTTTCATTATATCTTCAACCAACAGCTTTGAAAACCTATGAATATCTAGCATGTTGCAACTCGAGAGTTATGGCAAAGGTTTCCCCAGCCATTTTGGAATATAATGCTATAGCATTCATTCTTAAATTGAATAGCATTCAGCACACTGTTGGCAAAATGCTTAAAGAATAATCAAAAAAATGATCCTTTATCGTTAAGGATGGAAGAAATTTAGAAATATTTATTTCAATTAAAATTACTGTGGACCAAGCCTAAATGTATTTCACAATAAATTACTAGAACTGACTTTAAGGAAAGGAGGAATTTATTAGCTGCCTGTGTTTCAGTTCATTTGTATTCCTGGTCCTTTTCATTTCGTTTTCACTATAAAACATTTCTCAGGCTCAGTGAGCAGATGCAAAATAGGTTCTGTGACTCCTTATAATTAAAATGGTCAAGATCAGATGGGTTTCTGCAGTAATAGTGGTACAATAAAACCAGGATGTAGCCTTCAGTGGGAACTCTTGTGCTTTTGTTGCTCTGAAAACATTTTCCTCTCAAAATCAAGCTCTGTAGCAAACTTTAAACGTTCTTCTACTCCTGAGAGTTATTTGTAAAGAAACCTGGAGTATTTATTGTGTGACAGTGCTGTGCATCTTTGTGTCTGGCTCACAGACCATTTTCACACAGCCGTGATTCAGAATGTGGGCAGCTACAAATATGATAATTTTCTCTTGCCTACTTTACTTTTCAGATTTTTATTATGTGATTATTGCATTAATTTTCTCCATATATCTGAAATAATTTACCATACAGTTTTAAATATAATATGAATATATATTTTACTCTTAAAAATCTGAACATGAGTTCTATTTAATAGTAGTTTGTGAGTAACATGTCAATCAAGCCTTAAGTATACCAATCAAGCTCTTAAATAAACGAGTATTATCAATCTCTTCAATATATTAATATGTTTATATATGATTTTATTTATATTTAATATATGAAAATGTAGTAAGTTTTTTCTATCTATGCTAATCTCAGTTTTAATTTACACTGACTTTGATAGGTGTGATTGACTGCACATAGTTTGGGATGCACTTAACTCCTTGCATACATAAGATTCCTTTACTATCCAGAGTGTGTTACGCGCTCTAAACCAAGCATCACTGCATTAAGTGATGCTGTTACTGCTGATTTCATTAGTTCTTTTTTCAAGTTTCTCATCATGAAAATATTTTTGAGAATTAAGGCATGTTTAACAGAAAATAATTCTTTTTGAACGGTTGATAATTACTAGGAAAGTATATAATAACTGGGAACATATTAGCTTGAAAATGCAATAAACAGGTAAAGACTGTTGTTATTATGTTGAAAATTCAAATAGCATAATTTGTCAGGCATATTCTGTGATAATATGACTGAATTGTTAAAAATATTTTCTCAAGGAAAATATAATTTTAGTAATTTTCTGGTATGTGCTAATAGGAATAGTTTTTGGGAAACTAAAAAGAGGACATAACCCATAGTAAACATAAATGTATACATATACGGATAGATATGTATGTGTGTATACACACATGTATTTGTAAAGGTCATGATCATCATGGCTTGGCTTCGCGAACGAAGATTTTGAATTTGTAAAGGTACACATATATGTACTGAACATAGTAAACAGTAGTTTATTTTGAATGTCAGATAAATAAAAAGCAGGACATTGGTTAAACTCTACAATTTATTTTCTGAAGAGGATTATCTCAGAGCACTTACTAATATTTTATTTCAAGGTTCATGCCCATATTCTGGAAACAACATCACAACAACTCAAGCCATGGAGTGTCAGGTCAAACTGAAAATAACACTGAAAAGATACTCGAATAGGTAAAAAATGTAGTTGTTTATATCAAACTCTGTCTATGTGTATATGGGATAATGTACGTATATCCATATGAATATGGATAAGCAATAAGGAGTGAATAAAATCATCAGAGAAACATATCATGAATATATATTGTAAACCAGATCAACAGTAAGGAGCAAAAGCAGGTTTTAAATCACCACATGTTGAAAAAATTCATATTGGACTCTCTAAAATCAATAACTGTGCTTAAATATAGCTACTGTATTTCTTTGTGTGCACTTTGAGTGGTATAGATGTCTTTTGAAATACTGCTTGTTTTTCTTTATCTGTCTTGTGTATAGGACCACCACAGAACATTTTGTACTGTCTGGTGCAACACTGCTGTGACCCCTTGTTTAACAAATATTCCACCACAAATCTTTGATTATTATTTTCTTTTTCAAGTTGTTATTTTAAGAAAGTTTCTCAAATCACGCAATGAGGAGTGTTTTGGAGTTTAGATGGAGTTTACCTTTTCCCCCAGAGTTCTCATGTAGGAAATTATTATAGAGAGTTAACATTCCTGTCCTGAATCTGATTTAATGTACAGATACTTAATGCATTATTTAACTATGGCTAGTCACTTTATGATAAAGTGTAAAAAAAAATTTACAAGACAGATATTCACTGTGATTCTGCAACAAGGTGTGGTTCAGCTCTAGCTAGTACTATCCATCACCACCTACTGCCAAACCTGAATCAGAGAAATTAAAACCATTTTTTTTGAGGGTTGAAATGTTACATGCGGTTCAAATAAAGGTGACAGTCTCAAGTAAAAGAAAGGTTTTATTTCAGCTCTAATCTACTCTTCTATTTGATATCAGAGAAAAAATATGCAAGTCTGTATTCATTATCTTAAATCAGTCTGTGATTGTTTGTATGTTTGGGATGCTGCCTCTGTAGTTGAATTACCAGTCACTTCAGCTAGGACTTACTGGGCTCTATTGCACATGGAAATAGCATCTTCATTACTTAAATACAGAAGCTAAATGTGCTTGCATTTCACTGTTAAAAAGAAAGAGTACTTTGCCATTTGTGTTTTTAAATGGGCATTATTTTTCCCCAGTGATTCTTCCAATCAACAAGAATAGGGCAAAATTCAGTAAAATGTTCATATTGGCCCTGACTCAGAAATGTGTAGTCATACAACTCTTAGAAGAGTGTCAAAGCTCAATAAGGGACAGTGGCTAGTTGTATGAAATATTCAAAATAGATGTATGAATATGTTTCTGTGTATACTATCTTACCTATTCAGTTTAATCTCAATTTCAGGTAGTTAATATTTAAAAAACATAATTGATTTGATGCTGCAGTGTTTCAGGCTGCTGTGGTTAAAGCTGTCATACCCCTATAATTTATTCTAGAAGTTTACAAACATGACTTAGGCTAGAAAAGATGCCTCTGTTTATTACAGATAGTGTGAACCGATTTTCTTTCACACACTTTAAAGGTTACAAACACGAGATTCTTTCTAAGCACTTGGTATGATAGATAATTTAAATAGCAGTCTGCTAGGTAATGTGGAAATTTTTCTCATCTGTATGGAGAAGTCTACTTTCAGGGCTCATGTCAGCAACAGGGCGAGAGAGCTCGCAGAACAGTTTTGCAGCTGCTTTCCAGCATGGAGAAGGGATTTGTTTTCTTTGGTTTTCTGCCTCATGAATGTATTTGGTGGTTGTAGGACTCTGGTTTATATTCATAAAATTAAAAGGCTAATGTGGTTTACCATCCCATGTAATGTGTATTGAAATTATTTGAATGTATTGCATTTCGTTATGTATGTGTAAACTATCTCAGAATGTCTGCAAATGTGTGCTGCTGAAATAAACTGTACAGCTCTGAACAAGTAAGAGTAATTTGTTCAATAATCTCATAAATCTTTGAAATTGAGGTTTTTGAGGGTAAGCTTGCTCAGAATGTTTCTCTGTGATACTGGCTATGAGTTGTTTTTGACAAAATGACTCCCGAGCCAAAATGCTGATTTATGTATTTTTTTTATCTTCCCCTCATATAAATGTACCAAATTCCATTACACTGTGCTATTACAGTCTCAGAGGGGGTGCTTTGTACAAACGTGGGTTCCTGCAAGCAGCAAAATGTTCTGTGAATCTGTACCTTGAGCAGACCTACTGAGATTTGAGAGTTTATTCCAGGTGTAATATTTATAAAGCAAATAATTGGCATGGCCAGTGCATACCAAGCACATACTTAAATAAGCTACACCAGTGTTACTTACAGTAAAAGCAGAATTGATCCATGCTGGAATTACAGTGGTGAGGAGAATCATACAGGATTGAACACAATTATTTTATGTCTTGTCCATGTCAGGCAGAGGCCCCGAACTTTAACTCTTTGTCTTTCATTTTCCAGTTGAATGCCCTTAGTGCTGGGGCATTTTTTGTTTTGACATCAGAATCCCTTTCTGTCTGTCACCCTTCTTTCTTTTTCCTGCCTTGATTAATTTTTCATGAAAAAAAATCTTAGTAATCCTACATTTTTCCTGATGCAGAAAGGAAGAAAGTAACTTTGAGGGTTTTGGGAGCAGGAAGACAATTTCTTGCCCTTTGTTGTTATGATAAAGCAGAGAGAAAAAAGAAAGTGTTAGGAAAATTCAGTTATGTTAATTTAAACAATTGCTCAATCAACAAATGTTCTTTGGTCAGATTTATACACAGCTTTAAACTTTTGAAGCCATTTTAACTGAATGCTTGCAAATACATAATTTTATCGTATTTAAAGAGTAGATGTATTTTAGGAATCAGGAAGATGAGAATATGAATCACTGTACATTATAAATTGCAGTGTAAGTGTGGTTTTAATTTCACTCATAGCCTTACATCTGCTCTATGTTAAGGTGCTTTGATTTGGTGAGAGTGGATCATGCTGAAATTCTGAAAAGTCATGACTGAAAAGTCATTCAGTCCTTCTACTAACTAATCGGATTTGTTGATGTATTAGCCTGATTCTGTGGTATGGAGTCCAGACCAGTAAGGCCAGGCTGTTTTCACTCAGTCAAATAGACAGTCAAGCTTCCCCCCATTGTAGTAGGAACAAAACCAGATCCAAAAGTCGTATTAGGTATTTTTACTGTATAAATGTGTATTTAATTCTTTTACATATGAAAAGAGGCAGGGATTAAACAATTCCTAAAAGGGGCAATAACGTTTGAGCATCTATTGGACCTACAGAATAGTTTCCAAACTTTATGGTACATGCTCATGAACAACCCCATTTTTGTTTGGTTTGTTGGTTTTCTAAGTATTGTACACATTTCTTAAGTGTCATGATTCAGTATGGAAACCTTAGTAAAATTGTTAGACCATTTCAGCTCAGTGTAAGTGTGTAAATAGAACTGTTAGCTAAAGAAGGAAGGGTTTTCTTTATGCTTGTGTAAGTGAAGCGAAAAAACAATGCTTACTCCTGTCCTTTGTTTGCATTTGATCATGGTTGTTATTTTTTGGTGAAACCTTTGCATAAATTTGAAATTTGAATATTTTCTTGGGTTTTTTTGCTTGCTGTAAAATGTATTTTAGCTTGGTTTTATAGAGCTGAATAGCATACTTTTGCTATAAAAGTGAGCAAGCATCTGTGGGCTGCAAATGCTGATTTATTTTAGCAAGTGGAGCACTTAGTGCTTCTTTGAGCTTATCTCTTTACTTCTGTTTCAGTATGGTAAAACTGTAATATATTCTTCAGTGTCTCTATTTGTGGAGGCACTTTAAATTCACTTTCAGTTAATTGTCTGAAGATGCAGTTTGTGATATTTATGCTATCCTGTGTGACCTCAAGGGGCAACTCCAGAATGTGTGAGTGCCCTGTAAGTTCTATGGCACATCTGGCAGCCTATGAAGGTCCTTCAGATGATCCCGCATCTGAAATAGTGCTTGGTATGTGCACTTAGCAACTTAAATAATTTCCCGAGTTTCATGAGAAAAGAGTCAATCTGTAAACACCCAGATGTCTTTTAGGAACTGACATTTTTGTAAGTACTCTTACAGTTAATTGTTTTTTGTAGTGGAAAACATGGATCATATCAGGTCGTTACTTAGACATCCCAAATAAATACAGGTTATTCAACATGTTGAAGAACCTTCAGCATTATTACGTCTAGTTTTGTCTTTCTGGAGATGCAAAAAAAAAATTGTTCACTTCAGGATTTTTGTTTTCCTTTCTGTGTGGAACTGTTTCTGGCTTCCTTTTGAACCTGTGAATACGGGTTTCTGTTGCTGTTGTGGCTCTTGGCATTACTTTCCATTTTCTGATATGCAGAGTCACGATTTCCTGTGCCAGTGTTTCTGGCTCTATCTTGCATTCCAGGACCTTGAAGTGTTCAATTTTTGCAGTGTTTCGTTGACATCTTGAGAGGTGTATGTTGCAATATGTAGAGGCCGTTTTCTAAACTAAGTATCAACTGCCTTAACAAACAAACATATTAGGAAAAATGTTCACTTGGTTTGTTCCTCTCTTCATATAGGTAAATTTCAACAATGTAGATTTAATTCTGAAGTTTCTTTTTTTCTTCTTTTTTTTTTTTCAGTTTGGTGGTTTTTCTTTTCTCATAGTGCTTAAAACAATTCTCCAAAATGAGCGCTGCTACTGCTTGATTATTAAAGACTCTGAAAAGTAGTTGTGCTAATTATTTAACTGGGAACACATTCTGTAGCAAGAAATTTGTGCCTTTAAATTGTCTTATTTACTAAATGTCTTTTGAAACTTCCTGAGGAAGCTAGCAATGTTTGCAGGAGCATAGTTAACCTATTCATATTACTACAGATTACATAACAACTTTTGTTTAGTGCACTGTAATTTAACTGTAATTTAAATTACTGTGTTTTGGTCTGTTTTGGGGTTTTTTTTCCCAGTTTAAGAAAAATTCTGGATTTTTTTCTGAAGGCTTTTTATTTTTCTCCCTTAATTTCTGCCAACCAGCTAAATGTACCAAAAATATCTGTTTCAGGAACCCTAGTTCATCTCATTGGAATTGTCTTCTGGTTTCGAGGTTAGAGTTTAAGAACTCCTTGCTCACTGACTGATTTTATTTGGGATATGGATCCATTGGGTGATAGATGGAAAGTGTTTTTTTTGTTTGCTTGTTTGGTTGGTTTTCTGAATGCTTAAAATACTAGAACTCAAGACATCTCATCTTGTTACAAAGAAGTTTCTTAGCTGTGCATGACGCACCGCAAAGGAGAGACTGTGTAACTTGACAGGCCAGGGAGAGATATTTTAAGCCAAGAGCAGATGTGCACGTTCCAGTTTATGTTGTTTCTGCTATTTCTGGGAATTCCTTGTTCTGTACTCCTTGGTGGCTTATATACTTACTGTGAGTCCATACCAGCTGTGATGACTTCTCCAGTTCTCTTCCATAAAGTAGGCCAATACAGACCAGTCGCCAAAGTTTGAAAACTAAGGTGTGTAACACTGTCATGTGTACAAACTAGGAACATCCAAGAGTCCGGGAATAGGTCAAAGCTGGAGGCACCTGTGTTACCCAGACTCAGGGGTGAGAATTAGGTGCCCGACAGTGAAATTGGTAATAGCACCTAATGGAACAGACATCAAATCAGCCCAAGAGACAGAAAGCTGCTATTTAGAAGCTTCTAACTGAAACAAACTATTCCTCTCCCTTCTTGAGTGACAGACCACATTCTTGAGGCAGAGGAAATGGGAAAACTTTATGAGTTGTAGTGGGTTAAAGCTCTCTGGGTGTATGGTGCTCTGAGTGCTGTGCTGGTCTTCCACCTTTCATCTGGAGTAGTCCAGTGGTGTAGAAACAAGTGAGAGTGTCTGGGAGCTCAGAGCATGGTAGAGAAGAGGAACTGACTTTTTGCCTTATCTTTGGAACAAGTTGGGGCCAAGGTGAGAAGGGTATTTTTTAACATGTGAAGAGAAGCAGTTACACAGTCAGATCTCCTTTTTTTATGGGACATACTAACCTCAGGGTTTCTCATTAGGTTGAAGTTCTTGATCTTAATTTGTAGCTGAAAATACAGTTTTTGGCCTCCCCTAGGAGGAATTGCAAGGTAGTTTTTTTGAATTAGGTCATTGTTATCCTGGAATTACAGCTGGTGTTTGCTGTTGTATATTTTAGGTGGCTGCTAAGACTGTATTTTAAGTTGCAGTGACCATGAGCAACACAGTACTTGCTATTCCCATGGCTCTAGTCACTTCATTGTTTCTAGATTACATTCAGGGTAGGGAGTTTAATCCATAGAGTTCTGCATATGTTTTGTTCTGGCTATGTGGACAGAGATTTTTTCTTGTTTAGCTGTTAGAGAAGCTACATTTTTGGACTCCTAAGCTAATGGGCCCTGGATTTAAAGATGAGAAAGCTGTTGACAGGATGTTTTCTGTGATGGATGCACAATTTTCAATGTGTTTTTCATGATCCCTCTGACAGTCTCTTTCATCCAAAGTGTTTGCTGAAGGAACTGGTTGGAAAATGAGAGAAGGAATTATCTTTAGGAATTTTATTTTTGTTTTGGTCCTCAGATAAAATAAGATTACCTTGCCTGTTTCTATATAATCTTAATGCAGGGAATTATTAGTTCATGTCATTGTCAATTTCTATGAAGGACAAAGTAGGAGGTATCAATAAAGCACTCAGATTTATATTTTTTTCACTTTTCTTGATTACTGAACACAAAGAATGGAAGTTCAATTTATTTCATATGAAAAATATGTTTCTATTACCCTTTAGAGGCACATAATACATGTTATATACTCTGCTAATTTTTCATTTCCTGTAGAAACAGGAAGCAAAATTTCAAGGAAAAACATGCTTACAAACAAATAAATCTTATTGAATCTGGAATTCTTCATACATAGTCAAATCTGGAATGAAAATTGAACAATTTAAACCTGCAATTCAGAATAATAGCATGAATAACTGTAGTGATATGCTGTTGAATAGCAAATGAGGGCATCAAGAGATAAATGAACAGAACAGCCTTATTCTGGTGTGCATGTACGTTTTTACAGGCAATGAAATAACAGGGATCACAAAATATTATGCAGCCCTCAGGAAGAGGTTTACTAGATTTTCCTTCAAAATCTCTATTCAACTGATGTAACTCACTCTGACAGCTACTATAGCACTGAATCCTGAAAGGTCCAGTGTACTTAGGATGCCAGCAATAGTTATCTAGAATTGCAAAAGCTCAGCAGGACACTGCAGTTCACAGGACTTGTGCTAGCCTTCCCCGTGCACCTGACTTTAGTTCATCCCATTTTAGCTCAGCCAGGTAAGTATGAAAAACAAAATATATAGAAAGTGTTTGGCATTTTAAATTAAGAATAAATGTTAGAATGCACACGTGGCTGAATTAAATAGTGAGTTTCCTAATACTAGATTACTACGGCTGATGCAGGTAGAGGCTGTAATTCTAATTCAATGGTAATATCAACTGGGTAGCAGTGTACACTACCAGTCTTTCTTAATAATGTGTCTGGATTTCCTTCCCACACAGAACAGACAGTCAATGCTCTGTCAGCTTCCCAAATGTCAATAAGAACTCTTGCCCAGACCAGCGGTGCTCTCCAAGGTTCCTGGGTCTGCTCTCCACAGGTAGTCAAAATTGAGCAGAACGTACCGTCCTTACTGAAATCATGCCATTTTGCTTAGGTGACAGTGCTGACAGCTCTTAATGATTTATTTGGAATATATAACTGCTTAGCCTAAATAAACTATAATTAGTAAAAAAATACAGGAATTCTGTCAATTTTCAAGATGGAAATTCTGTTTGAACCATTGCTTGTTTTTCAGTGCAAATATTCTTCTTCAGATTATTTGAAAACATGATTTAATCAAGAGAAATCTTGCTGAACAGAATAGGCTAGAATGAAGGTCTGCATATTCACTCCTCCATGTCTTTAAAGTTATTTTGTCTCTGGTTCATTATCTTTGGATCTTCAGCCATACATCTTCCATCATAGTGACTGTCATGGAAGTTTTCTTTTGGGGGGAAGTGGTTAATTTTAATCACATCTAGTTCTAATTCATTGTAAGCTGTAATTATGTTTTTAAAAGGAATAATTTCAGTTAAATCATCAACATGGTGTTTGAGTTTTCTGATAAAATGGCAGTTAGCAGTTAGTGATTCCTCTAAAAATGTAACACTTTGATGGCATTTCTTTCAGTATTTTAATTCTTTTCACAAACACTTTGACAGTAAGTGGAACAAAGCAAAATGTCTTCAGAAAATATGTATGTGTATACCGTCTTGTGGTGATGATAATTTATCCCTTTTCAAGATCCAGGCAATACACAGAGCACAGAATGTCTTTTTGTTCAGCCATTGTGTGTGGTCTCGAAAAGTTCTACAAAATGTACACAAGAAAGATTTAATTTTTTCTGATGACCATTGAAGCTCATAATGTAGTGGTTTGTTTTTTCTTTAATTTCTAGTTTCATGTTTCAAATCTTGGAAGATATGGTCATTTAACAGAAAGTTAATTTACAGACATTTTCTGACTGAAAGCTAGATTATAATGTTGTGGAAGAGAGCTCTTCCCCCCCCACCATGACTTTAGACTTGCTTCTTGTAGGCAGAGGTTGCAAGTGGCTGGGTCTTAAAAGTATGAACATTTTTATTTTAAAAAAATAAATGTGCTTGTATATTGTGAAGAGATTGAGGAGATTTATTGTAGCCTTGTGTTTGGAGTCCTCAAAAATAGAAGTTATTTTCAAAAGTGTAAGAATAAACAAACAGTTTAACTGTAAAATTTTTGAAGCCATTTTTCAATCACATATATAAGAATATGTGTTATAGAAGAATACATGATGGTGATTAAAAATTAATTATTATTTGATATGGTACAATTTTTTTAATAAATGAGGATCATCTGATTAGGATGAGTGATTTCAGCTTTAAATAAATTTTCTAACTACTTATTTTGTGACTTGCAGGTAGTCTTCTCTGCTGGCTGGTAATGCCATATAACATGCTATCATCTAGTGAGCTCATATCCTTAGTTACTGTAGCTGTACCAGCACTACAGCTTTGGACCTATGCCAGTTAGCTACAACCAATGTCCAGGTGTAGTTTAAGGACAATGGAGTCCAGAACCCGTTTGCAGTGGGGAATTGGATTTGGCCACCTTCTTTCCAAGGGAAGGGTGATTGACTCTTTGAGTGGGAGTTGCCCAGTTAGTGGCAGTGGGGATGGGGAATGCACAGGGACTCGTTTGCTGTATCGCTATTATATTCACTGTTTTGGGACATCAGGGATTTTCCTGGCATATTGTAGGTGACTTCCAATCAGCCTTCCTGCTTTATCTGTTGCTCCTGTGATTTTGCATATCCCTCCAGTAGAACAGATGATTTGTCAGAAGTACATTACAGGCAGGAGTGAATGGGGGCATGTCAGGAGTGCATCACACTGGGATGATTCTTTGCATAGGAGAACAAGGCGGGGCAAGCCTTGTCAGCATGATAGAATTTAGGACAGAGTTGAGTTCACAGCAGTGTTCCAGATTTCCTGTCATCTACCCCAGGAATTGTGAATACAGAGAGGTGTCAGAAGTGTCTTTTTTTACCATTCTCCTTGTATGAATTGGCCTTTTCTCTGGATTATTTGATAATGGGAAGCAATATGCTTCTACACGTGCATTTTTGATAATGAAAAAGAGGATTCCTTTTGTTCAAAAGAACATACAAAACACAAAACAAATATTATTGATTTGCTTTATGTTTAGCTTAATGGAAAGAAATCTCCAGAGAAAGGTGTAACAATGCTTTCCTAGTAACATACTAAAATTTATTTATCTGGTTGCAATGTTGTGTGGTTTCATGTTGCATTAATTCTAGCTTTGCTAGTTTCTAAAAATATTCACTAAAATGAAGAAGAAAAAAAAGCAGTTACTGTGGTATCAAGAAAACTCTGTACACTTTTCTGACAAAAGATTCTGAATGTACTGTGATGTATCCTTCAGGGAAATTGGGTACAGTTTTTCCTATGCTTTTCTGAAATTCTTATTAATATTAACTTCTGGCAATGCATTAGAGTGGCATTACAAACCCCAAAGCCTGCTTCAGATGCTCATGCTGCCAAGTTCAATCCATGTGAAAGTTATAGACATGATAGTTTTTCTGGGAGAAAAATACATTGCTATTTTAAGAGCACTCTTCTGTTGTTTGCTTTGCTGTGTTTTACCTCATGTAGCATTAACAGAAGTGAAATGTTTGATATAAGAAATTGATTGGTTTCTGGGTCTAATTTACTCCTGAATGTGAACACAAGTGATTGCATTATTCTGGAGTTCTGTTTTAGCTGTCACAGTGGTGTTTAAATCTAGTCTGGGATTTGATGTTTCCCCTCAAGAGGAAACATAAATTGGACTGAAGAGTGGCTTTTTGCTACTAAGGTACAGTTTGAAGGCTTTCTAGTATCAGCCAGCATTTTGGTAGTTTTCAAGGCCTTGGAATTCTTTGAAGACAGACCCTTTTTTCAAACTGTAGGCAAGTGTTCCATAAGGCTTTGTGAACTGCTTTTTGAAATGGACTTGTCTTCAAACCTCAGTGATTTTGGGGGCAGTTGGGGGTTTTTTTGTCATTCTGTGTGTGTGTGGCTTTTTGGGATTTTTTTCATTAAATTTTTCATTTCAAATTATTTACTGAAAGATTAAGTTTACATTATGCTCAAGTTGAATGAAGTATATATACTCTGAAATAAAATGTGTGATTTAAATATTAATCCTTAGGGAAGACAATGGAAAGGGAAATGCCTCTGCCAGTCAATTTGCAGCATAGCGTGAAACAGTCAATTATAAAGGTGAAGATCCTGACTTTAAATGCATGCTATTATCAAACAGATATAAATTGTGTATAATCATCTCATATAAATCCCACCATTACAAATCACACCGTTATAGGTCAGTGTACATAAGACTTGCAATCTGATTGTGAATCAGTGCTTTTTCTCAAGTCCTGGTATTCATTTCAGATTGTTTAAATTTCCTCAAGGGTATCATACACTAGTGACAAGGGGAGTGTTGATGATGGTGATGGACAGTTAAGGGTACATGGAATATTGTATTTAGGCTGGTGTGCATATCTCAGTAGTTTTGAGGGCTTTGAACTGCATAACCTTTTTATTGATTACTTTTTGCATGACATGCTTTAATATGTGATACTGCTAATTTGCGATTACTTGGTTTAGTGTTCCAAAACCTGTGTGCAGGTTTTAAGAGTGATTGCTGTTTGTTTGGTAACTGGTGTGATAGATAGAGCCCATCAGCAACTGTAACTAAGAACTAGTTTGTACTGCAGAGCATCGTCTGCATTTATTTGCATTACCTTTATGTCTGTATGTCCCTGAATGTATTACAGGTTTATTATATTAGACATTGCACAGCTTTATAGTAAGTGCCAATTCTTGGCCCCAAAAGCTCGGAACTGAAGTATACGAGAGAGACAGAAGAACTTTATCTCTTTCCACATGCAGTGCAAAAGGGGTAGAGGGAGGTTGAATTGTTTACTCAAGGTCATAATGATGTCTACAGAAGAGCTGGAAATGAGTCTAGATTTCCTAAGGGCTGGTGAGAAAGCAAGAGTGCTATTTGACAGAAAAATTCATTGTTTTGACATTAGTTTCTCTTCTAATGAGTGAGGGAAAGCAATCGATCAGGATTTTTTTATGGGTAAGGAAAAAAGACAGAGAAGGTTGAAGATTGGGAGAAACCTAGGAAGATAAAATAGACAGGAAGAAAGGCAAGAGAGAAGTATATCAGAGCATTTGTGTAAAAGGGTTAAAGTCAAAGTCACTTCCTCTTTTGCATGATTCGGGTCCTTGAAATGATGTATTGTTTAAACTAGGTGCCAATTAAAAAGCACTTATATTTTTTCTTTGTGTTTGTGACCCAGAATGCTATTTTGGATTTTAGACATTCTTTTTGGAGGGGATGAGAGGGAATAAGAAAATGGGGAAAAGATTGATTTTGACAAAAAGTTTCAGTTGACAGAATACAGATGCCCTCCCCAAACATTTCTGACTACCCCCACTCTTAAATCCCATGCTAGAATCTTAAGTCATCTTAGTTCTGTTCATTACTGCATTATACTGCTTTCATCCAAGAATTGTTATATTCCAGAAGGTGCAGAGATGCAGAATGTCTAATTAACTCTCATATGTCCTTTCTGTTGGAGAAGAGTCTCACTAAGGTGCACAAAAAAATTGAGAAACCTTTTTTTTTTTCTGGCATGTATGTTTTAGAGCAGGTGTGAATTTATGTATATATAAAGAATATTTATAAACTTCATTCAATACTAAGTTTCCAGGTGGTGACATTAAAAGGACTTAACATTTTAATGGTAAGAGTCACTGTCTATTTTATGATGAATGGCGATAGATCTTTATAGACCTTCCCACATAGACATTAGTAACTTTCATATTTTTCTGGTTGTACTGGTGGCTGTACATCAGTTATGAATAGGAAGGAATTGATCACGGGGGGATGCTACAAGTAACCAGATTAGTAGTTCTGGTTCCACTTCTCATTGTCTATGAAGAACTTGGATTATTGTTGGTGTTTTCATAGTCTTTTTCCATAGTCCTCTTACTTAGTTAGCATTAGTCTTTGATTGATCCAGTAAATTTTATGATACTAACTTTGACTAATGAATGTCAAGGAGAAAGTTACAGAGCTTAGCTGTTCCTCTGTCAGCAGCTTCTCAGTAGTAGAAGATTTATTTACTTTGTTATTTCAATTGCCAGATTATGCTCATTCCAAAAAAGGGTGAGAAGGCTGGTTCCCTAAATGGTGCACTAATTCTTCCTGCTATTTTTGCTCTTTTGCTGCTTTTTTGTGTTACTGGTGTTTATTACAGAAAGTTTGATTAAATTACATGCATCTCTTCTTGGGGGAAACAGAAAATTCCTCGGTCAATAGCATGTAGGCTTTTAACAAAATGAGATGGACTTAAAGGACCAGAAACTTAAAATACAGTTTTGCTTCTGGTGAGCAGAAGCAAAACTAAAATGCATTTTGATCAATGAGTGTGAATATGCTGTTTTGCAATGATATACATATTGAAAATGGTGAGTGTTACAGAACCAGGCTTTCTCCACAGAGTTCTTTTTCCTCTTTTTTTTTTCTTCTTTGTGTTTGTGGATTGCGACTGCTATTCCTTTTGCCTTTGTCTGACTGACCAAGTAATTATTTTCTTTTTTTTTTTTTTTTTTTACCATGTCCCTGAAGGTCAAAAATCAAAAAATTTTTCTGAGGCACTTGGGTTAAAAAATTAAAATTTAACCCAC
>VYXB01005258.1:1652000-1719500 GCA_013397135.1 Pachyramphus minor
AAAAATTACATATTAACTCACCAATTTCAATTAGATTAATACAAGTGATGTTTACTTGATGAAAAATAATAGAAATTTAAAAACCATTAAGTAATGTATAAATAGAACTGAATTTATGACATTGACTTTCAAATATTTTTTATGGATTTAATTTATTTGTAAGTAGAAAGCACTGATTAAACAAGAAAAGGACATTGTTTAGAGAGATCTCTTAATCTTGTCCAAATGTAGCAGTCCTCCTCCTTTCAGTATTTGAACAAAATTCTCAGAAAGCAGAAATTCTGTTTCTGTTGCCATTGAAAAGATGTAACTGTTTAAAATGTTGAAAAGATTTATTTTTGCAACATCTCATATCATTGTAATTTATTCAGATGTGATGGTGGTACGAAGAATAGTGGGTTCCTGTGTGTAGAAAGACAGAGGACAATAAATACCTTACAATCTACAAAGAAATGAGGAGCTAAGATGGGAGAATACAAATTCAGAGTGTCTTTTCTGCTAATTCAGGTTCCACTTTTACACTCAACAAACCAAATGTTAAACGTCCAGCAATAAAAATTCTGGTTTGGGGAAATTAATTTTTACTTCCTTGTTTTTAGAAAGAAGCTTTAGAAAAAAGTTTCACAAGGATCAGAGCAGGCTGTAAAACAAGAAGGGCATCATGAAAAAGACCAGTCCTGTCCTCTTAGTATTACTGTTTGTAATTGGACTTGAATTTAATGTGTCAAATCTGTGTTCCTGGGTATCACATCAATAATAGGGTCTTCAGTTGCTAAACTTCTCTCCTAAAGCTAGGAATATTTTCCAAATAATCTTGACCCAAGGGTCACAATTCATCCTGTGATGTTGACACAGGAGCAGATTTTTCCTGTGATGTGAAAAAGGAGCAGAATGTACATCTGTTAAATTACTTTAATCATCTATCTAAATCAGCAGTCATTGATTTCCTGTGGGTTTAAACAGATAGTTGCCCATATCTTTCAGAATATTTGGGCAGGTTTTCCTTGGGATTCTTTTAATCTTTACCCTGTTAATTCAGCCTCTGCTTTCAGTCCTTTTCTTACATTTGAAGTACATCAATAGCCTGGAAATGTGTTGGTTTTATTTATCACATCATTGTTCTTTTCAAAAGGGTTGTTTGCCTGAAGTCTCAGTTATTCTGATTTTCTGCTAGTTTATTTTCAGATGCCAGCAGGTATTTTGCAATAGCAAGTACATATCTCTATAGCTTCCTTCTCTTTTTATTTGGTCTGTCTAGAAAATGGAATGACTGAACATCTCAGACTGAACATCTGGAGTTTCTCTCCAGAATATATTTCACTTTAAGGTCATATATTTTTATCTCTAAGATCATCTGCCTAAAATCTTGGCACTGAAGAGACTAGTGGTTTGCCGGGAAGATGATCAGTAGAAATGTTGAAGTGCTACCATGTGCATGCTAATGAAATGTCAGACAATGAAGCAATGGATATTTCTGGGTTTTAGTATACTGTTGCCTCACTGGTGTTAGTTTTTTCAGTGTATAAGTGGTATTTCTGTCTCCAAGTATGCTGCCCCAAGTCCTTCGAATGTTTGATGCTATTTCCTTACTGTCATTGTAGTACTTTACTTTGGATTAAAGGATGATAAAATATTTTGAAAATCCCTGATAGAAAAAGCTATTCAGGAATAGTAATCACTCTCCTTTTCCTTTTGCCTAGTTTGTAGTTTTCAGAGACTCCATTGCAAATTTCTGTTGATGTAAATAAAAATCCCGATGGGGAGTTTAGCATTTCTTATACCACTTAGCACAACTGATGCTCCTAGCTGCTTTCCTCTTTCACGCTGCTTGTATCTGACCTAATGGCCTCTTTTTGTGATCTGCATTTTGCTGTGATTTTGTAAAAACTGGCACACATTGCTGACTCAGAACTTCTGAGTTGGGATTTAAAGGACTTTGATGAGTTCCTTTCTGAGACTGCCATGCACTAGATTATAATTCACAATTACTTCATCTTCTGTAGATCCTTTAAGTATTTAATACTATTTTTCTAGGAATGGAGACAATATACCCGAAAGTACCAAAATTCACTGCAAGCCCTGTCTTCCCAAAGGACCATTAAGAAAGATTGCTTTTCTCTTCTGACTGACCTGCTAGTGTTTGAATCGAGCATTTAGTACCTTAAGAGAACTAGTTAGAAGAGATCTGATCACAGACAATGTTTCAGGCTTTCCTGAAATACTTGCTCTCTTGGACCCTAATTCTATTCACAGTACCTGTAGGATTTCATTTTTCCACTGAAACCACTCAGTTAAACCACTCAACAGTGCCTCCAGTCTTATGAGACTGAAATGTTCATCATGAGGATGATTCCCCACTGAAGGTTACATGGTTAATTATATTAATGGTAGTTCACTGCTGCAGTTACATTTGTAATTGAATTGGTTTTCCAATGATAAATATTCCAGGGCTTTGAACAAAAAAGGAAGTCTTTCTATAATTTCTTCTGTTGCAAGAATCACTCCTAGGAGGACTTGTGTTAATTTTAATGATTTTTAAATTGTTAGACCTGTTGCTGGTTTTACTGCTGCTTAAAAAAATCTAAAAAAGCATTTTGCAGTTCTTTGCTCTCTCTCTGATGTGGCTGCCCTAGTTAATCTGCCAGCGTGGCTCATCTAGGTGATGCTGTCATGAAGCAGACTAGTCTTTTCTTGTATTGTAAAGCAAAGATCCTACTTCCTTGTATTTGCTATCATTATCTAATAGTGCAAGTTCTGCACAGTTTCAGATAGTGCCAGTTGCCAAGGAGCTTAACAATTCAAGGGGCAAAGAATTAGGACTGGGCAGCTTCAGGTGGTGAAACTGAAAGTGGTTGAAGTCATGCCATGTTAAAATAAGACAGAAAATCAGTTTATGTAGGACTTTCAGTTGAACACCTCTGAAAATAGCAGCTTGTCAGCAATGACACAGCATTCTTTCTAGCTGTAGGACAGAAAGAGAAAAGGGACACCTTCAAGGGTTAAGCTCTTCGGCATGAGAAAACAGCAAGTACAACAAAGTTCTTTAGCTGAATAAATTACACTTTTCCAGTCGTGATTTTGTGGTTGTTCTTTCTTGGTTTTACCTTTGCCTTTTACAGAAAATATTCTTTTTTCCTTTTTTTAATCATTATTTTTCTTTCTTATTTCATCTGCCTCCCTCTTTCCATTTGCAGTTAACAATTTTGCCTTTCTTTTCTGGCTTCTTCTTTTTTATTTATAGAAAGTTGTATGAGGTCAGTTACTCTTGTCATAAACATCCTCATACTGTGGGGATGAGATAAGTATAAGGTTCGTCTAATACTATAGAAAAAAACCCCAAACATAAGAGGTTTGTACAGTCTGCTGTGGGAGCATTAGGACACAAGTTGTCTTTGATCTATATTATGCTGTATTGATTTAACTTATAGTCCACTAATTAGTATTAAAACCATTTGGCCTTTAGTACATAATCTTTGAAATAAAGCTTGATATTTCAGCTGATATTTTTATATTTGTAGTGAGAGCTTAGTTTCTCAAAGAATATTACAGAGTAAGAGTGTCCATGGGAGAGTTATGCTATCATAATCAAATTAATTCTAGTATAGTTTGTGCTGGTAATAACTCTAGAAATAAAAGTTTTTAGATTTTTTTTTTTCTTTGAAATGTAACCATTATTTTCAGATATTTAAGGGGATTTTTTCTCCCACTAGACGCCTCTCTCTGAAATGCTACTGGGGTTTTAAACATAAAAACCCTCCCGGTAAAGTGAGTCGCTGATTCTGTGCAGTAATGGTAGCTTAGCATCTGTTGATGATAACATGTAGGTTAAAAGGCTTTCTTTCCTTGTGCAGTGATGGACATTCTGAGACTGTCTACACAGGCATACTCAACAAAAGTTAGGAAGGCTTACCAAAAGTTATAATATGTTTTTTAAAACCTCCCAGCAAGGTGAATTAAACCCCTTTCATTTCTGTGTGCTAGAGTCCAAAGAGAATTTCAGTGTAGTTTTTGTCTTTTACATTGGTCATTTACAGCTGTCATTGCATAGCTTCTGTAAGCAATGTGGGTGTGAGACTCCTTCATGGTTGGTAAAAGTTGTGTGGTAGGTCAAAGACATGGTCCTTCTCTGGAAGGAGAGTGACTTTGATGAGAAGATTTTTGCAGTCTTAGCCATCTCCACTCCT
Organism: Pachyramphus minor; assembly: GCA_013397135.1. Taxonomy (NCBI): domain Eukaryota; kingdom Metazoa; phylum Chordata; class Aves; order Passeriformes; family Tyrannidae; genus Pachyramphus; species Pachyramphus minor. The sequence continues at coordinate 1,656,185 of VYXB01005258.1, forward strand.
TGTGCTTTTTGTATAAAACTGGTAGGAAGTTTTTTGAATCCAGTCAAAAAGTTGGCAATATGGACAGCTCAACACTTGCTGCAGTGCTACCATGATGATAATAGAAAGCACTGAAAAAATTAAAAAGGGCAAACAAAGAAGTTGAAAGTAAGAGAATTAAGCAATACACCATTCTTTGAATAGATCATTCTTTAAATCATCATTTTAATGCAGTTTTGCAGCCTGAGTTGGTATCCCCCAAAAGGAATCTGAAACAGAGTAAGCTTTTCAATGGAGTAGGTGTGATAAAAACAGGCCAAGTCGCATCTTTTACATAAAAGATAAGTAATGTTTGAGGTATTATTTGTCTAAGGTCCTTAACCACATGCTTGCTCAAAATTTTAGTTTCATGATTGTCATTTGAATTTGAAAAGGAAAGCTGTGAATAGTTACATTTATATAAAAATAGTCATGTATTTCCCGTATTTCTGTGAAGCAAGTTAAACCTGTTGCCATCAACAGTGTTTCTTAATCTTTTATGTTGTATCCCTGTTCCATGTTGTGCTTGAGGTTTACTAATCTATTTCAACACTGATATGTGGAAGGAAATAATTTTTTTCTTTGAAAGTTCATGTAATTGGGCCTACTTAGAGAAAATAATTCATTAATTTTAAGTTAAGTCCCTAACTAGCATATGTTACACACCTTCTAACCTTTTAAACTAGTAACAAAAGCACTCTAAAATATTTTATATTTTTAAATAAGCAAAATGCTTACCTTCTTTGAAATTAACAACTATATAGTAAATGATACCTCTGCAGTATTTTAACGTATATGATATTTAGCCATGTATTTCAAAACAAATAGAAACTAGCCCCTTTACTTTGAAAATATTTTTAAATTTTCTTTTGAATATACAAACCATACATCTATCTTATGCATTGCATGAAGATTTAATAGTCGTGAAAACAAACCAATAGCACAATTTTCCACAGTTGTTCTTGGCACAGTTTTCTATTAACATAACTTTTAAGACACTGTGAGGTACTGACTTCAAGTATCAAGATACTGTATTAAGCAGAAAAGGAGGAGAGGTTGTGCCTTGTTTCTGACTTCCAGCAGCCTTTGGTTTTCTGGTTTTTTAGTTTTTTAGTTCCTCTTCTTCTTTTTCAAGTTTCAAGATACTGTGTGATATATATTTGCAATCAGTTTACTAAACTATATTTTTTGTCTCTAAGCCTTGTAAATTTTTTTTACAAATCCTATAAATATGCGCTTTTTTATGATTTGCCAGCTACATATCTTTGAGCTGCTATAAAAATACTCTTATTTGATTTGCCTTTTTATCACCATTCAAATTAAAAGGGAATAGTTCCTATATTCACTTGTGTGGTATTGGATCAGTTCGTCAATATGGTGCAAAAAAGTTCTCTGAAGGAAAGGATCTGCTTATAAATTGACCAAGAGATATGGTTAAAGTGTCTTGTAAAAGTTCAAAATTTTTCTACCATTCTGGCAGTCTATCTCTATAGGAAGAGTTGATGAGGTATTTGACAAAAGATAGCAGCAAAATGTACATTGTCTCTTCTGTTATTTATCAGTATCTAAACAAATTTGCAATTACATAGAATATCTTAGTAAAACCAGAGACTATAAAATGCAACTTAGTTCTGGATTCATTAAAAACAAATTATCTACAGACAAAATTGCTCTGCCTGATGCTGTGAACTCGTAGCTGTACAGAATCGTTGGTTTCAGTGAGCAGACAGTAGAGCCACATTTTCAGTGTGATTTACTTGCGCATCTTCAAGGTGGGGAGTTATGTGGGGACACAAGCCCTGAGGGCTGAGGGTGTCATGGGCACAGAGCCCCATCCTGTAGCTCCTTGACCACAGTGGAAAACTGAGGCATGATGGATTACTCCCAGAATTTCTTTGGTAGAAAGGTTTTCTGTCACTGTGAAGAATAAGCCTTTGCTTTTTCCTGCTCGGAGGCATTCTGTATGTTACAATGGTACCTTGAATTAAGCAAGTGCTATTTGCACAATGGTGAGTGAGCTTGAATTATTAAGCTTCTCATGTTTGATCTGTTTCCTGTTTCAGTAAATAGCAAAACTTCCAATGACTCCAATGAGAATAAAATTAAGATGTTACTGTATTTTATGTTTGCATAATAAAATGGTGGTTCTTGCAAATATTTTTCAATAGTAATTTCGGGTACTGAAACACCAGGTCTGCTTAGGGCATTCTGAAATTGACTTTTGCTGTTTTCTGTGTTTCTTAAGAGGGTGCACTGAGGCACTTCTAGTTTTCAGGGCTAGGCATTTCACAGTATCCCCCAAAAAATGATGCTCAATGAAAAGGTGAAAGAGCTGGGATGGAGGGGGAGAAATCCCATTACTGGCTTATGTAATAGACTCAGCCATTTTTAGTGTTATTTAATGTAGAGAACAGCAAAAAAGTCTTCATACATCTGAGCCTTTTCTGATTTATGAGGTATTAGAGGGTACGTGTGTACTGTAATAAACCAGCACTGTTTGACTGCAAAAGCCTTTCTGTTGATTGTGATCCTTTAGAGGGGATGAAGCCTGTTAAGCCCAGAGGACTTCTTGGAACAGATTCCTTCTGGTCAGGTGGAAAGCAAGGGAGAAAGACTACATTGATGGTGAGGATCACAGGCAGAGCAATTCTGAAATAAGAACCTTGGAAGAGCCAAGACTGGGGAGAGCCAATGTGCTGAAATTTTCAGGTTTGCCTTAGTGATGATGAGCAAGAATAAATGAGATTTTGATTCCATGCTGATAACTTTATTTCAGAGGAAGTTAGAAAACCCATTTGCTGTTGGTCAGACACTATATTTTTTTTCTTTTAAAGGCATTATCCTGTTCTCTAGTTTATATGACTGTCAATAAGCTTTAGATTAGACTTTGTTCTCCAAAGGGAAATGTTTTTAAACAGTACTCAGTATAATCAAGTATTTTGTCATATGCAGATATTATGCACAATTTCTGTTTGCTTCTTGTAATAAACCCCTAAGTAAATTTATACAGCAGAACTGACATTGAATATGTGATTAGAATAGCTGAGTTCAGCTTTGTCACATGAGTCCTGAATCTAAGTGAAAGAATACACACCTGTGCTTTTCTGGTAGCTTGCCACCTAGGATGAGCCATATGGTTAAATAAGTGTTATGGAACAAACTAGGTGGCATGCTACAGCTGAGATCTAGGCTTGCCCTTCACTTCATTGCTTTGCATGCCATATTCTACAAAATGCTGTATTTTGTTGCATTACAGTGCTGATCAGGTGTATTTATAGAAGCTATTTCAAAAACCTGACGCTGTATGCATTAGAATGCTCTATGTGCAAAAACTGATTACTCTGGGCAAACAGTGTGAGGTACTAGATTACCCTGAACAGCTATTGTATTAAAGACAGCATTTCAGTTAAATGCAGTAAGTATGACTTAGAGAGATAAGTAACATTTTTAATAATCATCCTTTAGTGTAATCTAAATGTTTTTTCTTGATTTAACTGTGGAAAAATACCAAATCAAGCAGGCATTCAGCCCCCCAACCATATTATCCAAAATTTGAAATAGCCTCTGAGTTGCAGGTAGGGGAGACACTAAAAAGCATATTCTTCCTTTCACTATTATGATATAGCAAAAAATCTTAGCTGTTTCACTTGAACTTGGGAATTGATCAAGCTTGTTGTTTCTTACCTATGAAATTTGTGGTCTGATTTTCCAGAAGTAATGGAGAGTGTGAGTAGAGCTGTAGATAGTAATTTTTTTAACTGTAGGAGCTCAGTTATGTTTTGTAACTCTGAAGTGTAATTATTCAAGACTGGACTACTCTCCCTGCAGTGCACAGCAGCCACTCCATCTAGCTTGTGCTAGAAATTTTAAGTAGCCAGTTGTAAGTATAACAAATAAGTCTACAAGATCTGCAGAATGATTTACTCTATTTTGCCTGTGCTTGTTTTAGCTTCATGAAACAGACACCCAAATCATGACAGTTGCATGAAAGTCATGAGTTTTTAAAAGTAACAAGAGAGAAGAGAGTTAATATTTCTTTGGTAAGTGACACATTTGCCATTTTTTCAATGAATTAGGACTTCAAACAAAACACCAAGACAGACGCTAATGATAGAACTGTGCAAAATGTCAACATGAGTAAACAGTTTTTGCTTTTTGGGCAGCAACTGGTATAACCTGAACATATGTGACTGTGAAAAATTAAGAACCTGTTAAGAAAAGAAAGTTAAAGAAGACTTGGAGCTTAATACTTCAGTTATTGGTGTAAACTCCTTTTTACCAAGTTGTCAGCAAAAACCTGAAATGCTCAATGGACACTAAATGTATGTAGTCCAATGTAACCGATTCTACTGCTGTGCCATCATATAAAATTTTACTTCTGTTCAGATGGAAATATGCTTTTCATACCTGTTGGCAATACATAGGTATCTTCCCATGAAGGGTTCAGTTTGGATTAAGAGTAGATTGTTTGAAGGAGGCTTCCTAATGAAGGCTGACTGCTGCTTGGTTCTTGTTCTGGAGTGGTCTGGGTGCACACAGAAAGCATTCTTTTGAATTAACTGAACTAGAAGATGTGTTTCTGGAGTTCCACCAATGCAATCAAACTGCTAGTGTGCATTTAGTCCACATGGACAACCTAAAGTCAGCCCCAGATAAAACCCCTGAAACCAGTATATTCAATCTTCAATACCAACTTTCCTTTCTGCAGATGTGCTCTGAGGGCAGTGTACTGCTTTCTACCATACTCATAGTTAAAGGACCAGTATGGGTGAACAGAGTGCAGGAGGTGCTGTGAATAGATCTCCAAGTGGCTGGAGCATGCAGACGAGACCCTTAGTCTGGCCTTTTGATGTGCAGTGCAGATGGTAATTATTTTTTCTAATGTCAGTAATCTATTTCTAGGGGGCTTGTCTCAGACTGCCTAAAATTGATATGTCTCACTGAACCAGCATTTTCTGGAACGACTCCATACTAAATATTTTTTCTAGTATTTAATACAAAGGAGAAGTGGATTTTAATTTCTGTGATGTCAAAATGCCTGCAAAAGGCCATTATGTTGACTGAACTTATGCCTAGAAGCTCTTAATAAACAGGGTCAGTTTGAGGTGACTGTTTACAAGAAAAATTGAAAAGCTTTATTTGATTTACTAAAACAAATTTACTAAATAGTGTTGATAAATATTTTAATAATGGCTTATCTCAGGTAAATTACGGTTAAATTTTAAGGCATTAAAACACCTGGTGAAAATCTCATTTTCCAAAAGTGAGTTACTGATCTTATACATACATCAGACAGTTTCCTGACATTGAAATCTACTTTGCTCAGCTAAAGGAAGAGTTATGGTTTGAAATTGTAAGGCCATGGAATGTTGTCTTTTATTTTTGTTGGGGTTTTTGTGTCTGTTTTTTTTTTTTTTTCCTGTTTGTTTGTTTTGTTTTTTGTTTGGTTTTTTTTGTTCGGTTGGTTGGTTGGTTTTGGTTTTTGTTTTGTTTTTGGGGGGAGGTGTTTTAATTTGGGCTCATCACTGAAGCAGCAGTTTAGGGTGGGTGAATGGCATATTTTTATGAAGCCCAATCGAGTAATCATGTAAGTCTCTGCAAATCATGTATAATACATTCATAAACATACAGAGAACATACATAATATAACAGGAGATTTGCAATAGAGAACTTAAAGGCCCAGAAACTTGACTCTCTGACACCATTGCAGTGCTGAGTGGGAATGTGTTTTCCTGCTGCTTTAAACGTTGTACAGGTTTCCTCTATAAATGATTTTATTTTTAATTTGGTGTAGTGTATTTGCATGTATATACATAGCATGCAGTACAATGTAGGCGCTCAGATTAGCTCAGGTGATATAGGCAGATCAGGCAAAACATAGAGGTTAAACAGTGTAAAAAACTAATTATCCCCCCTCCTGTGAGATCTGAACACAGGAGGAAAAAATCTGGAAGTATAATTTCAGTCTCAATGAAGCATATACTGTAATATTTTCCACTTTGAAGGATGAATCATTGCTTTGTTAAAGTAACTGGTAATAATGTGCTGAATCACATCTTTGCAAGTTTTGTTAACATGTTCATTCCGCCAACCGTAAACTGAGTTTTCCTAAATAAAAGCAAAACAGTTTGAAACTTTTAATGGTTTTTGAAATGCATCAAGTTGTTGAAGATTAAAGCAACTGACAAAGAACAAAATTTCTTCCTATGCTTGCAATATGAGCGCATTTTACTTTATCATTTTAAAGCTCTCCATGCTGTTTTATTTTTGAATAAGTTCTTCTCTTAATTAAATAAGTCATATAATCAGGACAAATAGCTGTTCACTAGAGGGTCCTAATTAGGAGGATTTTACTGCTTTTTGGTTTGTATTACTAATTATGTTTATTGAATGGAATTTGAATGCCTCCCAAGTAAATGATGTTTCTCTTATTTCTGCAGTCATTGAAAAAATAGGGCACGCAGATAGGAAGGTGTGCGATGTGAGTATTGGACCACTTGTAAATACAAACAAAGCCTGGCAATTAGGTTAACAGCTGATTATCCCAATGAATGTCATAAATCCACAAGATGTTACAGGAAATTAGACTATGTCTGGAAGTACTGCTGAAATGTCACTGCTGCCTTAAGAGACTGTGGAGAGAAAGACTCCAGGCCAATTTAGTGTATGAGATAAGACCCATCATTTTTCCTATATGAGGAGCAGAAGCTGTTAGACCCAAGACAGCATAGGAAATTGAGGTGTCTTGTCTTTATTATTGTGTACATTTAATAATGGCTATGAGATATTCCTCTCTGCAGAGTTATACCAAAGTTTTTTAGTTAAATAATTTATTTGAAAATCAGGTTCGGCTATCTGGAGGGAGGAAGACCTTCAGCTAGGTATGACAGGTCATAGTACAGCTGTGTGCTGCAATGCTTGCTGTGCTGAAGTGACAAGGTGTAGGCTGGACTATGTGGGTTGAATGGAGTCTGCTCCCAGTTGCATCATTTCAGGGAGATGTCTAGGACTAAACATCTGACTTTCTCAGAATAGTATGTATAACAGGTCACAAATGACCAGTTGGAAAATCAGAGTTTGTTTCTTTAAAAATGGAGTAGGAAGTCTTCTGAGAGTAACAGATCACTTTCATATTTCCTGCTGTACTTTCTCTGCCTCATGAAATCTTTATTCCTCATAGCAGTTTTCTTAAGATTTATTCAATTTTATTTTTTTTTTTTATTCTTACAAGTCAACCTCAGAGTCTTTTCTGATATCTATCCCCATTCTTCTAACAGAGAAGGATGCACTTTTCGGTGCTGAAGCTATGTTTCGTTTTCGGAGGTGTTACACAATCTGTTCAGGAGTGGTTGTTGGACCTTTTAGTGCAACTAAAGAAAAACAGGTTTAATAAATTGAATCCCAATCTGGCAGCGTTTTAACAAAAAGTAGTTGTACCTACCAAGTTAATTTTATTTCTTTCTGAATCCTTTTTACAAGTTTTCAAATAGACTGTTTTACACAATGATGTGGGAAACTGAGTGCACAATGACATTTTCTTGGTAACTGAAGATTAGTTTAATGAAATGTAGAAATGGGATGCTTCCAGCAGTGCTGATTAGGAAAAGAGGAGATGATCGGCTTTTGTTGGATATAACATTTCTGGTTTGAAAAGTTTATGAAAATGGTTATGCTAAAAATGGAGAATTGCATTTTTAGTTGCGATAAATTATATTGGCTCTGTTAAATTCAGTAGAGTGATTGCACAAACTAAGACTGACCCTAAAAGAATTGGCTTCTCCATGTCTTGCAGTGTGGCTCCAAAAAGTCAGTAGCCTCTTCTTGTGTTTGTTTATTTGTTTGTACATCAAGGAGGTAGTACTTTGTCAGATTTTGTATTAGTGCAAGGTTGTAATTGTTGGGAAAGATAGAAACACAGTCAGAAAGCCAGCCAGGCAGATTTGCAAGGAGAGTTCTTAGATTTGAAGGAAATGGATGAGTTAATGTTATCAAATAGAAATAGTATGGTTTTTATTTGGAATGGTGGGAGGAGAGAAAGAAGTGAGGCAAGAGAGAGAAGCTTCCTGAAGAATGTCTGGATTTTGGAGACAACAGGTTTTTGGAGACAAGATAAAGTTATATTTCTGTTGTTTAACAGAGTTGCTAGGCACCATCTTTGGGGTTCAGGAAGCATTATATCTTCTTCAGCTGGAGGAAATGGAAATTTAGACAAAGATGCTAGGATTCTAACAATTCTAGGAAGAGCTGTGTAAGAATTTTGTGGAATATGGACCTTTGGGTTTTTTTAATGAGAAGACTTGCATTACATTTTAATTTTGTTACAGAAGTCTTCTTTGATTTGTAAAAACATAATTGTTTTAACATGATTCTTCAGTGGTGTTTGCAATGATTTCTTTTGCATCATGGTAATTGCCCTAGCAATGAAAAAGATTTTCAAATGCTTTACAGTACACGGTCAAACAATATGTAGTTGAATGCAACTGTCATTGAAACAGATTGTTTTTCTGACCTGTTGTTTCATTGTGAACATAATGTTTATTTACCACCTTCATTATTGCAGCATTAGCATATAGAGAAGCTGTGCCATATCATCATGTACTTTCCTAACAGATGGCTACTAACTTCTTGAAGGCTTTTTTGTGCTTGCTTAAAATATCCCATATTGGCACAAAGTTTCTTTCCTCAGTGTGAAGTATGATTGACTGGTTGAAATAGATTAATCTGCCTCTCTTCTGATTTTTGAGCTTGTTTTGTACTGCAGCAAACCAGGTTTTGAGTCTAATTTTACAAAATGATCAAAGCTGCTTTTGCTAATAACATGATGTGGAAAGTTCTATTCAGTTGCATAATCTCTGAGCAAACAGTTCAGATTGTAGCAATAATTAAAGACTGCATTTCTGCTAAAAAAGGTGAAAAAACCCCCATCCTTTGTACCTGCTCCACCATAATTGTCCTCTACAGACATTCTGGCCTCAGAATTCATATGTTTCCTTTTTTTTTGCCTTTGAGGCTGTGAGAACTTCCCAGGTCATCTCTGTGCAAAATTGAGAGCTCTCCCCCCCGCCCCCTCCAGTTCTGTTACAGACCATTGGTTTGTAAACTCCCTGTCGTGTTTTGTGCATTAATGCTGAATGTGCAGGTGAGGAGTTCATCACTGAAACATTCACGATGTCCACATCATTCTTTGTGTGTGAGGTCAGTATTCAAATCTTACCTTTCCCAGTGTGAGGTCTGGTTCTTTGTTTTGTTTTGTTTTCCATGAGATATATGTATGCCCAATCTGCAAAGAGGAAAACACACAGTTCAGTTCATTCATCAATATTGAATTGCTATAATTTTGGGCATTCCTTAAGTGACTAAAATAAGATAAAACTTCACACTTACTGGTTCTGGAATTAAAATCTGCAGAAAGAGACAAAACGGAAAGTCTTTCCTATGTAATTCAATGTTTTGTTTTCCAGAAATGGAGCATCTTTTTAGTTCTGATTTTCACTGATTTTTTTAATTGGCATTGATTGCCTCTCAGCTTTGGTAAAAGGATATTTTGAAATTTTAAAATGCCAGCCTGTATTTGGTTGCAGTGCCCATGTTTTACTGAATCCTACCATGAAGCTTTGGTTTACTGTCTTTCAGTTATTATGCTCTTCTTTGAGCCTTGTGGAACTGTGTTTATCCCAATTTCAGTTAGCCTACCATGGCCTTAGAAAAATTAATTTCATCTCAAGTTGTTCTGTTGAAACACATACTCGTTTGTGGTTCTAAATATTACTCTGGATGGACTTGGGTGATTCCTTACACCTTATTCACTCTTCCTAAAGTGAAGCTTATATGTATAAGGTAATAGTATAATTTGACTGGGTAAAGCAGACCATGCAGACTACGTATACTATTAGCTCAAAAAAAAAAAAACATTAATCTAGAAATGTGTATACAATATGCTGTCTGCTGTGCTGCAATTTTCTTAATGGCTTTGGAAGCTATCCATACTGGTTTTTATTTTCATAATGATTTTCTGATACAGTTTCAATCATATGTGAATTCTTTTGGCAGCTGTGATTCCTGTTTATTTTTGGCTGCTTTTGTTCCATCTATTGTTTGTGGTTCCTTTCCACTGTCTGCCTGTTCATAATGTCGTCTTTCAGAAGCTAAAATTATCAGCTTGGCATTCAGTTTCCACATCTTGTTCCTGGCTACTTCCGACTCATCTATCAACTTTTCAAACCAAGGAGTGTTTCCTTTGTGTTTTGGTCTCTTTTGGAGAGGCAGTGCTTGACTCTTTCTTTACACTTACGCCATAGTTTCTTTCTCTTAGAAGAAAGTGAATGATTATTCTGTTGGGTGTGATTAAATAATTGCACTGAAGACTTATTTCCCTATGCTAATATTAAAAGTTTTGTTAATACTACAGTAAATCAAGTTAGTATAATAAAATAACATATAAAGCCACATTAATACTAGGCAGCATTTCATATGTAAGCACTAAATAGCAAATGCTTTCTCAGTAATTTTAAATTTTCATCTTTGGACAGAAACCAAGTATCAATATTCTCATAAATAAAAATACAGAAATACTTAGAAAAGTTAGCAGAATGTTGAGTCATGATACCAATGTTTGGAAACTTACCTATAAGCAGGTACTATTAGACGTTTCTTTCAGTAAGTTAAATGAGCATTTTGCTAATTTTCACAATGTAATTGTCCCTGAATGTAACAATTATTAGGCTCATTACTCGCCATTTGCAGAGTACTGAAGGAAGAAAATCTTAGCTTAGGAAGACTTGATCAGGAAGAGTTTCTAAACATCTTTATTCAAATCCAACTATTTCTATGCGATTCTATGATTCAGTTCTTCAGTCATGCAAACAATCATTCCTAAACTGGCTTCACTTCATTGTGTAATGTTAAGTGTATTTGTGATACTTTTGTGTTTTGAATTTGCAAGTGTACTCTTTAGTTGGTACTTCCTGAGTTTTGGGATGTAAGCGGATACACATCACACAAATACACTCTATATGATGAGTTTATTGCTGTATTTGTTTCTGAAGAACTGGTTATGACAACAGTGCTAAATATCAGGTTGTCTTGCCTATAGAGTTCACTAAATAACAGGATGGTAAAGTAGAGAAAGTGGGAAAAAGAGAAAGGTATGAATGCATTGTGGTAAAAAAAAGTTCTTAAGGAGAAGCAGATTTAATTAACAATGGAAGAGTTAATACCTGAGCAAACAGTTTTGGCCCTCCTTTGGCATGGCACCTATTTCTCACTGTAGACTTAAGCTTGGTTTCGTTGAATGAATCTGGGCCCTACATCTTGCAATAAAAGACTAGGACACATTTTCATTGTTCTGGAAAACAAGAGCAAACTAGGTTTGTCCCTCATTATGTTAGTTAGAAGAACAAGAAGTCAAATATAAAATACTTAATTCTTGACTATAATAAAACCTTCTGGTAATTGTTCCTCCTCAGGCACCTTTATTTAATTACCTGTGTCGTGGTTTCACCCCAGCTTTCAATCAAGCACCACACAACCACTCGCTTACTCCCCCACCGGCAGGGTCAGGGAGAGAATCAGAAGGGTAAAATCTAGAAATCTCCTGGGTTGAGATAAAGATAGTTTGATAGGGAAAGGAAAAGCTGCACACACAAGGAAAGAAAAACAAAGAATTAATTCACAGCTTCCCATGGGCAGGCAGGTGTTCAGCACTCTCCAGGGCCCCATCACACATAATGGTTACTTGGGAAGACAAACACCATCACTTCAAACATCCCTGCCAATTTACTCCTGCTTCACTCCCACTGTATATACTGAGAATGATGTCATATGGTATGGAATATCCCTTTGGTCAGTTTGGGTTACCTGTCCTGGCTATGTCTTATCCCAACCTCCCATGCAGGTCCCAACTTCCTTGCCAGTGTGTCCGTACAAAAGGCAGAAAAGGCCTTGGCTCTGTGTTCAGCAATAACAGAAACATTTTTGTATTATCAAGCCTGTGTTCAGCACAAATCCAAAACACAGCTTCATACCAGCCACTGTGAAGAAAATTACCCCAGACAAAACCAGCACACCCTGTTTCTTTCAAGTCCCAGTTATTTCCCATTTTAGGAGAATCTCTCTAAAAAAGTGATAACAAAATGAGCTTACTATATTCTTCCCCTCTTGTTGCCATGTAGGCCATTGACTATTTCTAGAAAGGACAATGTCAAGAAACCCAAAGAAAACCAATTTATATATGAGAACTTGAAAGAAATTAATCCTGGCAGTTGGTTCTAATGTCATTAATGAAATAGGACATTCATATTTCAGTGGTTTATGACACCTAATCATCATGCTTTTTTTTTACTCTAATAACTGTGAACAGCTTGTGATTCCCTATCAAAGAACTAATGTCTCACAGCAATAGCAATACAACTGTAGATTTAGTCTAAGGTGGGAATCCTGCCAAAAACAATTGCACTTTATACATTATCCACTGGATCACCATATATTTGGCAATACCGTCCCTTCTTTCCCTGTCTGCTCCTAGAAGACCAAATAACCCAGAACAAATGCAAGAATTTGTCTTGAGACAAAGTCTAAATACTTATTTTTAGCAAGTTTTTATTACATGGCGTAGGTGCCCATCCACTTACCTTTAGAAGAATTTCACAAACAAAAGCATAACACTGAGGTCCTTCAGTGTACAACTGTGACACTGAGCATAGCTGATGAAAATTTACTTTTACCTGGATTAAAGTTGATCCTGATTTTCTGGCTGGCCCACACGTGAGTTATATCCATTCTTTCAAGATTTGTGTTACAGAGAGTTTTATCTAGCATTCAGGGAGCCCTCCCTGGTTGAACTAAATGAGAGATTATATCTGTTTGGCAGGTTTTGTAATAATGTTTAAAATATAAGATTTTTCACCTTTATCATATTATTTGTTGGCATTATTTACACATGTGTGTAGAATTCAGCTTTTAAGCTGCAGCTCCTCTAAATACCTAGAACTGTACTGATTTGACTTGCCCAGCTAGAGGTGGTGCTTTTTACTTGTTTTTCACTTTGTACAGGAGAAGAGATCAAAATTGCAGTTTTACCAACCTTCCCCAGAAGACACATGCATGTAAGGACTGATGATTTATCAGGTGTAAAGAATATTAAATGGAGAATCAGTCATGTTAATCCAAAAGTACTGTGTTTGATCAATAAGCAGTAAGTAACTCATGGTGAGAGGCAGTATGAGTTTGTGTCATGTCAGAGGGGGCGTTCAGTTTGAAAGAACAGGAGTTGTCTTCTGAGGAGAGTGTAATGGGTGCATGTTTGTATCACTGAAGAGGTACAGAACTCCTTCACCCACTGAAGCATAGGCCAGGGGTATTAACAGGTCTGTCCTGTTGGTGGATGTTGGAATAACACCTTCTACCCTGTCATGGGTTGACCCTAGCCAGCAGCAATGCACCCACAGCCACTCTCTTGCTTGTCTCTGCTCCCACTGTACAGAGGACAAAATAGGAAGAGCAAAAGTGAGAAAACTCAGGGGTCAAGATAAAGACAGTTTAATAAGTGAAGGAATGAGAAAACAAGTGATGCAAAGGCAATCACTTGCCCCTTCTCACAAGCAGACCAGTGCCCAGCCAGTATCCAAGCAACAACCACCTTGTTAGTCAGAGCCCCCAACCCTCTTCATCCCCTGCCATCATTTATGGCTGATCATGATGGTGTATGGTATGCAATATCCCTTTGACCAGGTTGGGTCTGCCTGTGTCTCCTCCTGACTTCTTGCCCACTCACAGCCTACTTGCTGGGATGGGCAGAGGGAAAAAGAGAAAGACTTGACACTATGCAAACACTGCTCAGCAACAGCTAAAACAAATTGGTTTGTTTTAGCAATCCTGTTTTGGCCAAAGTTGAAAACACAGTACCATCAGGTGGCTATTGTGGAAAGGGATCGCAAACCCAGCCAGACTCAGTCAAATCGCATTTGAAGCCTAGCATAAGTAATCTGTGCGCTATTTATTTGCCATCACAAGCAAATAGGATGATTTGGGGGTGATTTGTTTTACCTTTTTCCAAGTGAAGGGTTTTTTGGGTTTTGGTTTTTTTTTTTTTTTTAGTGGAAGTTGAGATCAGTTTAGTTACATGAGTTCAGGACCAAGGACAGAGCCCGATGACATGGGCGGTTTGACTATTATCCCAAAGATGTTTAGCCAAGGCCTGACAGGTTCAGGTCCCTACAGTGTCAGGAAGGGGAGGGAAGGATGGGAGAGGAACCAAGACAGAGGCTGGCATACAGTGCTCCGAAGACCCATTTTTTTCTCTCTATTAGGGATGGCAGTGGTGATTTGGAAAAGGCATCATCTGTGGTTTTCAAATTGTCAGGTGCAGGCTGGTTTTTGGCCCTGGTTTTTGGCTGTTGTAGGCAATGTTATTCCATCTGTGCCTAAAATCACTGACTGGCAATGGAAGAAAAGCAATAAATTTGACAGGAGATGTGGTAGCATCCTAGGTGTTGCCAATAGTGACATAAAACATTTTTATTTTTCAGTGGTCCTGGGATGACACTGTTGTTGTCTTTGTAACATAATATGCAGTGTTAAAATGGTTTAATACAGAAGGTCACAGTAGTGTGCCAGTAACAGTGTTCTGCAAAATTCTCACCCAGGGACCCAGAAGTAAACTGATGCTTTATTTTAACGTGCATTTTTGAAGGTGAGTTATGAGACATTAATGCCTTTATTTTAATAAGTTCAGAAAGTATTTAGCCTTCACTGCACATGGGAAACAATTATCCATGAGTGTGTGGGAAGGTAGTGAGTTGATTTTGTCTCAGCAAGAGCATAATAATTTGAAACAGAACAAGGAGTTCCAGTAACTTAAACAGTAAAACTATTCAGAAAATTCACAGCCTTTTTCACAAATCTTTGTTCAGCATGATACAGCTGCCCAGATAGGGCTCTGATGGGAACAAGCTGCCACACAGATGTTGGGCTGCAGGGTGCGTCCTGCTCTTATGCCAGTACTGACCAGCAGCAGTGAGCACTCCTGTGGGAGGGGTTCTCAGGTAGGGAAACTCTTCCACTCAGTGACAGAGTTCCAGGAGAAGGTGAGTAGGTTGAGGAGTATCAGGCAGAGAGAGAGAGACAGTGAGAGAGACTATTGGTATTTCACCCTTTTTTTCCTGAGAAAGTCTGGACAGAGAGACATGACACTTGGTAGAGAGGATTCCTTGTCCTCTCTCTGTGTGGCTGAACACAGTGACTTAAGGTATAGGGGGCAATGATGATAAGTTCCTGCCTGGTATAGCTGGCATGTCTCCTCTGCAACTGCCCCACCTTCCCAGGTGCCCTCACATAACAGGTATGAGGCTGTGCAAGTGCAGCTGAACAATAATGAAGACGATGGTTCGTCTAGGATAGAGTGGTTGCTGACATTAAGTTGGCCTACACTCTGCATCAAAACTGTTTCCATAAAGAAAAAAAGATGTGTCATTGTCATGGGAGACTTCCTTCTGAAGGGAACAGAAGGCCCCTTATGTCAACCAGACCCACTTATAAGGGAATTCTGTTACATCCCTGGGGCCTGGGTTAAAGATANCACATAACAGGTATGAGGTTGTGCAAGTGAAACTGAACAATAATGAAGACGATGGTTCGTCTAGGATAGAGTGGTTGCTGACATTAAGTT
This sequence comes from Pachyramphus minor, assembly GCA_013397135.1. Taxonomy (NCBI): domain Eukaryota; kingdom Metazoa; phylum Chordata; class Aves; order Passeriformes; family Tyrannidae; genus Pachyramphus; species Pachyramphus minor. The sequence goes on from VYXB01005258.1 coordinate 1,671,867, forward strand.
GGCCTACACTCTGCATCAAAACTGTTTCCATAAAGAAAAAAAGATATGTCACTGTCATGAGAGACTTCCTTCTGAAGGGAACAGAAGGCCCCTTATAGGGGCCCTCTTATAAGGGAATTCTGTTACGTCCCTGGGGCCTGGGTTAAAGATATGAAGAGAAAGCTTCCTGCCCTGAATACTGTCCTCAGATTATTATCCTTAATTCATTTTTCATGTAGGGAACAATGAAGTTGCAACGAGAAGTCTGAGAGCAATCAAGAGATGTCAGGGACGTGGGATGACTAGCTGAGGGATCAGGAACATGAATGTCATTTTTCTCTATCTTTCCAGGTACAGGGAATGGTAAGAGAAGGAAATAAGCAACAGGAAGAGCCAGCAGATCAATACCTGTCTCTGAGCCTGGTATTGTCAGTAGAATTTTAATTTTTTTTTTTTGGTTGTGTGTCAATTTATGTGACACCAAGACTGCTGGGACCAGTTGTCTGGAAATTAGCAAATGTGACGCCCACCTACAAAGAGTCTGAAGGTTGATCTAGCCTGTCAGCCAGACCTGAGTGCCAGGGAAGGTCATGGAGCAGGTCATCTTGAATGCTATTACAAGGCACATGCAGATCAAACGGGTGATTAGGCCAAAAGATTTGTGAAAAGGAGGTCCTGCTTGACCAGCCTGATTTCATTCTGTGGCAGGGTGACCCGCTTGCTGGATGAGGGAAAGACTGTCAATCTCACCTACCTGGACTTTAGTAAAGCCTTGGACATTATTTCCCACAGCATTTTCCTGGAGAAACTGTCTGCCTATGGCTTGAAGGAATGAAAAACTGGCTGGATGGCCAGACCCAGAGAGTAGTGGGGAATGGAGTTAAATCCAGCTCGCAAGTGGTGTTCCCCAGACCTCAGTCTTGGGACCAGTTCTGTTTAGTGTATTTTCAACAGTCTGCACAAGGAGATTGGGTGCACCCTCATTCAGTTTGCAGGTGACACCAAGTTAGGCAGGAGTTTTGATCTGCTGGAGGGTTAGAAGGCTCTGCAGAGGGGTCTGCGCAGGCTGGATTGATGGGCCAAGGCCAGTTGTATGAGGTACAACAAGGTGAAGTGATGAGTCCTGTCTTTGGATCACAACAACCCCATGCAGGAAAGGACCTGGAATGTTGGTCAACAGCTGGCTGAGTATGAGCCAGCAGGGTGCCCAGGTGACCAAGAAAACCAGTGGCATCCTGGCTTGTACTAAGATTATTGTTGCTAGCAGGACCAGTGATCACACCTCTGTATGATGCACTGGTGAGGCTGCACCTCAAATCCTGTGTTCAGTTTTGGACCCCTCACTACAGAAAAGACATAGATGTGCTGAAGTGTGTCCAGAGAAGGGCAGTGGAACTGGTGGAGGGTTTGGAGCCCAAGTCAAAGGAGGAGTGGCTGAGGGAGCTGGCAGTGTTTAGCTTGGAGAAAAGGAGGCTCAGGAGACACCACTCTCTACAACTACCCGAAAGGAGGTTGTAGTGATGAAAAAGTTGATCATTTTTTCCAAGTAAAAAGCAATAGAAGAGGAAATGGTCTCAAGTTGGGCTAGGGAACATTCAGAGTGGATATTATGAAAAATTTCTTCACAAGAAGGACTGTGAAGCGTTGGAACAGGGCCCAGGGAAGTGGTTGAGTAACTATCCGTGGACGTATTTAAAAGTTGTTGAGACAACAAGAGTTGTTTGGGACATGGTTTAGTGTTGGACTTGGCAGTGCTGGGTTAATGGTTGGACTCTGATCTTAAAGGTCTTTTCCAAACTAAACAATTCTATGACTCTGTAACAATTTACAGTTGGGATAGAAGAGGTCTGACCACCCTGGAAAACTCTGGAAAACCTGCAGCATCCTTTTGTAAAGGGGTGTTACTCATCAAGTTTTTTAATCACTTGAAATCTGTCACCTCAGGTAAAATTCTGACCTAATTAAAGTTAATAGGTGATAACTTAAAACTGACAGACTCAGAATTTCACTCATACTGTTTAGGTGCTTTTAATGGGAGTATAGGAATAATTAGGGCGTGAGAGATGGCTGGTAACAAAGCCATGAAAAGAGGATAGCAGTGAGTAATAACAGGCATAAAGAATAATATTTTTAAAAAATAAACACAGTTTTTAAAATATACAATATCTTTGAAAGGTAAAATATTGTATTAATTCAAACTTAAGAAATTTTAAAAGTAAGTCAGCTTATTTTTGCCCTTACATGAATTATATTCCAGGATTAGTGCATTAAATAGCTGGGCAAAATTAGCTCCAGTTACACTGTGCTTTCTATCTGTAAGAAGGTCAGGTATAGTAGGGATTGCTATGAGTTTGACTTGCTTTTTCTCTAGAAGAATGTGTGTTGTTCAAGGTGACTCTGCAAACCAAAACATGTGTAAGTGATAAATGGGAATTAATCAGAGATGAACAATTCCCTGCTTTACCTTCGTTTTAGAACTTGGGCGCTAGTATACCCTGCAATGTCAAGAAAGAGAATAACCCAGAACTAACTCTTTTGTACAGGCTGGAGTGGTCAGTCACATTCATCAATTGGCTTAAATTGTCTCCAGTGATAAAAAGTGAATGATCAGCATGTTATTTACACCTATGAGGTTATTCTTTCTGCAACATGACCGCAAGTGTCATCCAGAAGGATCAACTTTTACTGAGTCCTACAAAGCAGGAATTAAAATAATGCCTTGAAACAGAAGGGTTTTAAAGATTGACTTCTTATTGCTGTTAATAGATTTGCTTTTAGTTTTGGCTTTGTATTTCCACAAATGGAAAGTTATTTAAAGTTTTCTGCAAAAAACTCAGTGAGTTTTGACCTCAGAGACAGTTTATTTTTTACGTGACAAAACATTATCCATTTCTGTAATGGTATGTGTGGTCATAATGACTCATTTTTTAAATTGCAACTGCCATTGATGTTTGCATCACTATTCTTTACAGCATACATTATTTTAAGAATAATTTGGTGAGCTTGATTTCTAAAGTCATTGTCTAGGATTGTGAACCACGTCTGATATTTTCTTTTTGTTGTTTTTTCTTGTGGAATCTTTATATTACTGATACTAAAAACTCTCCATAGCAGAGTATTACTTTTTTCTTCTGGCATTTATGTGATGAGACATTTTCTTAGACATACATTTCTCATAAATATATCCATGATAGTATTTTCAATAATTTTTTAAAATAAATTATCTCACCTAATTGTCTTTCTTTCTTTTTCCTAGTCTGCTCCCAGTTTTCAAGAGGAGTCTTTGCTATTTTTGGATTCTATGACAAGAAGTCTGTAAATACCATAACATCATTCTGTGGGACTCTTCATGTCTCCTTCATAACTCCCAGCTTCCCAACAGATGGAACACATCCCTTTGTCATTCAGATGAGACCTGACCTCAAAGGAGCTCTTCTTAGCTTGATTGAATACTATCAGTGGACCAAGTTTGCATATTTGTATGACAGTGACAGAGGTAAGGTGTGGTACTTTTTACCTGCACCCTGTTTGCCAGATGTATCTCACTGAAATGTGGAATTCATATTAGATAAGTAAATGACAAAAGAAATATTTACCTTCAACAAGTGTATGTGTAAGCTTAAATTTAGAAATGAGCTCTTGGGACAGAAACAAAATTGTTTAAATGAGAATGAAATTATTCCAGTATGCACTAATAGAATTGCAAGCTTTAAGCAATGTGAAATTAATCACGTTGTAAAGCAGTTTCTATGAAAAGTTTTTTCTTTTTTTGTTGTTAAAGAAACATCTAAGGAGAGTAAAAATAAATCTGAGCATGAAGGGCAATCTGCTACCACAGAATCACTTTACACACGCAAAATCCATAGCTGGGCATGAAGCAAGCAAGAATCTTGGATGCAGTCCCTGTTTCTTTGGAGATTGCTTTTGATAAATACTGGAGTTCCTCTCCTCTACAGAGCTTATTGTTGATGTTGATAAACCCAAATCTACCACTTGTGATCAACTAAATTTTGTGGTACAGGCTTCTCAAGTCCTATGCTCATTTATGGCTGTAGTAGTAATAATATAACAGTTTCTGAACTTGAAAAAAAATCGCTTGCAAATTGTGGTATATCAGTTAGTTTTCTGAGAAGAAGCAGCATTATACAGAAATGGTGGGAGTTTGACTGCTTTTTCTGGAATTCCATTATTATAATTTTTTTCAGGTTCTCCTCACCTAGTCCTCCTTGGCTAACTTTCTTCTGTTTCTACCTGCTACTGTTCCCTTTAAAAAGGCTATTTTGTGGCTTGCCTGTACGTTGATTGGTCAGAGTTAAATACTAAGTGCCTATTAAATTATAAGAAGCTAATAGATTTAAAGGATTTATAGCACTCCATGGTTTGTTGAGTAATTGGGTGACGTTAGATTCCCTGCATTCTGGTGTAATTTTATACCTGATGCTCTGAAGCTGAAGGGACCTCTTTAAGAGAGTTCTTTATTGTTGTCGTAAGCACCAAAGTTACAAGAATTAATAGTGGTGTATAACGTCCAAAGGTAATGTCACATGGGACGATGAATGATAAGCTCATTTCTCTGGCAGATCCTTTTCGAATTCACATTAGAATCAGAAAAATTCACTGTCTTTTTAGAAAGGACAGATTTAAAACTACTTGCTTAGCCAATACTTTGTCAGTCATCTAACAGTGTGCAGAATATGACCTGCATGTGATTTATATTTAGGAAATACTGAAAAACACCACTTCCTCCTGTGATCTGCACTGTCTGGATCTGGCCAGATTTTCTTATTGTCTTCCTTATTTTAATGTGTGTTTGTTTTAATTGTGGCAAGACACCCCAGTGATAACAAGCTTCAAGGCATGAAGCTCCTACCTCTATGTGGAGTAAATCGTTGCTCTTCAGTGCTCTGCACTGATTGCACAAGGTTAACATGCAGAGTCAAGCAGTATGTAGCCAGCAACACGAACATCAAATCCTGAAAACACAAGTCCACGGTTCCTTTAAACACTTCTGCATAATTTTTGTTATAGTGACAGTGATGTATATTTAAGGAATAATATGTAATTTAAAATGTTTCCACCTTCTGGAGTGAGATAAAAAAGGCAAAGAGACTTACTCTTCATGGAAACTGTGAAAGCTAACAGGAATTAGTTTGATGACTTATTCCAAAAGAGTCACCTACTGCTACTGTTAGAGCACCTCTGATTAGGGGCTGACTGGCGTACAGGGCAATTTCTTCTCTCTTTCCTGTCTATAAGAAGTGAGACCATTCAGTATATGCATGCCCAAACTATTCCTGGCTTACTACAGCAACTGTTCTTATGTAATGTGAATTAGTGTCCTTTACCACTCTTACCTCCTCTCTGCTGCCAGAGCTAAACAGTGAGTCTTGGAAAAAGTGCTACCATTATTGGAGGATTCTGTCTGTAAAAGAACTGCTAATTTATTCAGCTTCTGTTCAATCTTCCCTTTCAGAGCTCAGTGAATTAAGAGTTTGTCTCATGATAACCAAAAGAAATTCAGGCATGGGAGGTTCCCAAGCAGTAATCCTGCAGTTTAAAAAAAACAAACAACTGATGTTGCTGGAGTTTTTTCCTCTGCAGAGTCCCACTTCTGTTACCACTCTCCATGTAATTTCACATCCTCAGAAGTATTACTGGGCATGCTTTTTGTTAGTTTGGAGTCTTTTTGGTAATTTTGCCATGTGTTACTGATATCAGATAAATTAAGCTGTATGGGGCTGGCAAATCTGCCACCTAAAAGAAAGCAAGTGATCCAGGCAGCCATTTGACATCTCTGCAGAGAGCATCCCAAGAAGGGGAAAACTCTAGGAAAAATAGATCAGAGGAGTAAAATATAGAAACCCTTTGTAATGGATAGTATTAACATAAATAGCCTTTATTAATTTATGCCTAGTTGAGATTGTTTAACACAGAGGAAACTTAGACATATTGGCAGACCTGAAATCCGCTAAATGAAATTTGAAAAAATTATTCAGATTATATGTTTCTGTTTGGCTGGTATTTTTTTTAATTTTAATTTATAATTTCAAACAGTATTTTCAGGTATCAACTTATTTTAATGCTTTTTGATGTTTTAAGATATTACCTGCGTCTTTTAGTTTGCTTACATTACTTATCTTTCCCTTTTAACACAAGTTCTCCCCATTTATCTTTAGCATGTGAAATAGTTTATATGTACCATTGGGCTGTAGTTATGTATCATTTTAAACTAAATATTTGTTACATGACATACAAAACTTCATATCAGTCTTCTTTAAAGAGACTTAGAAAACCAGATAATAACCTTTGCTGATGACCAGTCTTGTATGGTGCTGTATGTCATCATCATTTTCACTGATAAAGCTGAGTTGCTAAACACTGGCCAATCATAATTTAATAATGTGTTTACAAACTATGAGACAAATTAATTCTTAGTGCTTTCCATCTATGTTTATGGGCATAACCACTATTAATTCCTATGAGAGTTGTATCTGAAGCTTTCTTTACATACCAAGTCAGAATTTATCTCATTGAAATGACTCCCAAATGTTTGGTGATTTCAGGCGAGATGAATGTGCAAAAATGTTAATTCTCCTGTAAGAAAGTCTGATTTTCTTTTTTTCTGTAGCAGTATCTGCTATCCTTAAAATTGCTCTCTAGGATCATGTAGAATTCTCTGGAAGGAATTTAAACATGACAAGCCTCATTCTTATACTGCTGGAAATCATTAAAATCGTACTTGTTGTATAGCAGAAATTAATTTCCAGCTGCAATTTTCATGTTTCTATACTCTTATTTAATCCTTGAAAAGGAAAATCAATCAAGTAAAATCTTCACTGATTTTGCAGTATATTGTGGGCAGTTGCATCTGTACAAACATTACAGCTTCCTGTCAGGAACATACCAAAAGAATAAGATGGAAGCTTCTGTAGAGTTCTTGTAAGTGTTAACATTGAGCCTGCTTGTCTACATGGAAAAATATATCTTAGCACATTTTTCATAATTTGACTGTAGGCAACAAAAATAATAAATCCATTACCATCACTGCAGAACAAGGGAATTTTGCCATAGACCTCCGTGAGGTCTGGGTTTAAATACAGTGCTACTGAAGCATTGAGAATAAAAGCAGTTCAGTAGCATTTTGTAGTAAGCAGCTGATCCTCTTGCTGTAGTTGGATTACTCTTCTCCTAGAAGATCTCATTCCCTCTATGTGGAATTCCAGCAGTGGAACAGTGAAACTGGCAAAATCCCATTCTGAAGAAGGTTGAAGGAAAACCAAAAGGTTGTCCTTACTAGGCTTTACCTTGATGCCTTGCAGTGATGTAAATGGAAATTTCATGCAATAAGAACTGTTTGGGCTCACAGACATCTTTGTTTCTGAGTTCTAACCATGTGTGGAAGGTCAAACAAGTTACGGGAGGTTTTAAATAAGTAATTCCACAAATTACATTATAGAAGCTTTTTAATTACCGAAGCTTTATTAGTCATGTCTTCTATTTTCTCATGTACTTCACTAGGCTTATCAACATTGCAAGCTGTGCTGGATTCTGCTGCTGAAAAGAAATGGCAAGTGACTGCTATCAATGTAGGAAATATTAACAATGACAGAAAAGATGAAACTTACCGTTCACTGTTTCAAGATTTAGAGGTAAAAAAGGAAAGGCGAGTGATTTTGGACTGTGAACGCGATAAAGTCAACGACATAGTCGATCAGGTTTGCTATTCTTTATTCTTCAGGGACAGCAGTTAGCTGTATTCTATAAGTAAATATATTGAATTGATTTGTCTTGGTCATATTTTTGTGATTATTATGCATCATTTGGCACTGACAGATTTGTATCAAGGATTACATATGTATGAGGCAGAAAGTGAACATACAAATCCTGTAATCCCTCCCTTTACTTAAAGGCAAGATAATTCTATCTGGATGATCCTTTATGGTTTTTTTTCCTGGTTATTTAAAATAAAAACAACAATTTACAAAATTTCTCATTCAGACTCTTTCACAACCTAAGTAGTACACTGCATTATGCATAGTTGATACACTATTATATATGGTGCATTATAAATAATTATGCCTAAGGATTAGTTCTCTTTACACCTAGAAAGTATTTTCTCCTAATGCTTTTTCTGAAAACCTTTCACATCTTGGGAAGACTGTATCACAACTTCTTTCTCATTTAATGCCCTTTGTAATTCATGTTTCTAAACTGTTTGTCATTCATACTTTCCTTGGGTGTCTGTTCATTTTGTCTCACTCTTAAAAGTGTGTTAACCAAAATTGGTTGCTATTTTCCATAGGTAAGGCCTCCTGAGCTTTAAAAAGAACAGCAAATTATGTCTTCTCTCCACACATGCAAATTATGTGCCAAAATTTTTTTTTTAAATTTTTGTTTTTCACAACATCATCACCATGCTCTGATTCAAATCATTGCATTACTTTCAAAACCACCTCTTCTCTCCTAATGTCTGTATTGGCTCTGTATCGTGCTACTTCTTTTCATGCGTGCAGAGCACAATGGAAAATTGTTGGCTTGAGTTTGATCATGTGAGACTGTGCAGCATCCGTAGGGATATATCATCAGACTGTAGATGTATTTATTTAAAGGTTTTTTGAAGGGCTTGTTATTTTGGTCTTTGTTTTGAAGGTCATTACACTTTGGAGAGGCTCTGACAATGAGCAGTCTCCTAAATAGAGTGTGTTGTATTTGTGTGTTTTATTTGGAATTCATATCCGCAAACTGTTTCTCTAATTTTCAAAATAAATTTGAATTTGATCCCGTTCCCCAGAGCATTTGATCTCTGAGAGCACGTTCTCCCTATCATCTGCAGTTTTTTAAAATCATAGTTTCTGACTTTTTATCCATGTCCAGAAATGTACAGTGTAGGGCAAGGATTGAGATAAGTAGTACTTATAGGTCTTCTTCAGTTGGTTCTGTGTGGCTTTCCAAACTGTTAATCACTTACCTTACAGTGACTTGTCCATGACTCTTAGGAGTTTCTAATGATGTCCTACAGGACAAACATCTTATTAAGACTCAAGATATGTCACAACTGCTATTTCCTAATTATCTGTTAGACCAGAAGGAAAAGATACCGCGTTGACATATTTCGATCTTGTCAAGACTATTTTGACTGTTTATTATCTTATTATCCAATAGATTTTTCTAAAAATAAGTATGTAATATCCACTATAATCTCTGATATGAAAGTTTGGCTGACTGTAAGTTTCTTCAGTTTTTCCATTTAACCACTTTTTAAAAACAAGAACCCTCTTTACCCTTTAGTTACCACTCATTTTTATAGTCTTTGTTTCATAACAGACCTATTTTATTCTTTGTCTGCTTCTTATTTTGAATGCAGTCCTGGGATATTTTTCTTGCCCTAATTGCACTTTGATAGATTCTGTCTTGTTTAAAGGCTTAGATTTTTTCAGCTTATCCCTATAGACTTGTGCTACTCCTTAAGCATACAGACAGCTAAACTTTGGTTTCTGTTGTTTTGATTTGTAAGTCACTGAAGAATTCTAGATAACTGAATCATCCGCAGAGGTCAGTTAATATAATTCCAGTTAGTTGTTCTCAAAACAGTTTACTGCTATGCCCCAGAATATGTTCTCTTAAACTGCTGTCAGCTGTCCCATGTGGGTTTAGTTTGGGAATTTTCTTCACAAGATAGCTTAGCAGTTTGTGGAGTTTCATCTGTTTTATAAGTCCATTATCCTTACACTCTGTGGCTTCCCTTCTTTATATTAAAAGGTAAACTTACTTTCAATTTCTCAAGTAGTGTAAAATTAAATCTAACTAACTTTCTCCATTTTCTATTAATTTTCTGCCTCTCTTAAAATGAAGATCCATGCTGAACAATGGATTTCTTGGCTTGTGTGGATCCTTTGAGTGTGTTTTTCTGATTTTCTCTTCTAATAGCAGAGTACTTTAGGTCTTACTTTCCTACCAGTTCTATTTTTTAAAAAATTCTTCTAATTCCTGCCCTAAAAAAAAGTAAGTAATTTTCTTCTCTTCACGAGGATGCCTGAATTAGACAATTCATATCTGTATCCCTTTGCTTTTTCTGTGTATTTTTCCTCTAGAAATGCAATAGGCTTTCTGTTAACAAGATTTTTCCTGAATACTGAAATATGATGTGCATTCTCAATTCACAGAGCAACAACTTTTTCAATTTCTTCCTTGCTTTCTATTATTGAACAAACCTTTCATTTTAGTGCTTTGATTTATCCTGCAAGTATTTTAAGCTGTAGTGGCAGCCTCAGGTTCACCCAGTTATGCTTTGTAGCCCTTAAATCTTTGTATAGCCACACAATGTGTTTGCAAAGTTGCTGTATCATTCTTGGTGTTTGTCTCATGTTATAGTTTCTCTTCCAGATTTCAATGATTTGTGTAAGTTGAAAAATATTTCAGTTCCCCAGCTCTCCTCAGACTAGTTTGTATTCTTTCTTTCTGATGTGTCAGGTCAGTGTTACCATGCTCTTCACTGTATTGGTTCTGTTTCTCCTCAGCCAGCTTCCTTTGAAGAATCTCATTTCACCCTTTGGGCAACTATGCCATTGCTGCCACTGATTGTCTATCCCTGCTAGAGAAGGTCCTCTAAACTGGTGAATAACTTTTGTGTCCACAACTCCATCATGGCTTTCAGAACTACCACTGAATTTCATCACTTTTAACTGGCAGCATCCTTAGTGTTCATATGGATGAGTGGCACAGGGCAAAGTTTTGTGGGTTGATGCAATAGTACCAAGTAGCAGTTAGAGCAGAGTTATTAACCATTGATCCAAAGGATTGCAGCTATTGGTTGTTTGCTTGGATACCAATGGTGTTTCATACAGGGGGGGCTAATCTGTTTGGTCTAACTGAAATTTCTTAGGAACCAGCAGCTGCATAAGAAATAGATTTAAACATAGCTCTTAAACCTTTCTATAAGTATTTAGGTTTGAATAGTCTGATCCAAGTAACTGGTTTAGGATACAAAGGTTCACATATCATGTATATATTGACCTCAAGGGAGGAATAATTTAATTATCTCTGAGGAATAATTTAATTACTTCTTAATGTGATCCTTCTGAGTCTCAAACTCTAGTAATATAAATTCAGTGTTAAACACTACTTTCAGTTACATTTCTGTAACCAAGTACGTGGAATGTCGGTCACTAGTACCCCAAGTTACAGGATATCTAGTCTGAATATTTTAGTAATAGGTTAAATGAGGAAATAAATGAATCATCCTCTCCTAATTTACGTTGTTCTTATTGTAAAAAAGCTGGAATAAACCTCTAGACTCCTCTTATCTCCTACATCCTTTCTCTGAAGAAATGCTTAGCTTCAAAATGCAAGCTTCCCCATGCAGACACAGTCTTAATTAGGCTTGTTTGGGAGAAGAAGCCATGATACCCGTCTGCCAGGGGTGACTGCTGAGAAACCACCAGCTGGCTTTGAGGGGGATTATGAGGAAGACTTAGGGCAATAAACAATTTGAACTTTAAAAGATTTTCTCATAATGCAGTTGCTTTTGTTAATGTCAGTTGGCTTTTACACTTTCTCTAGTTCAAGGAATGTTACAATTCTGTTACAGGTGGAGCAGAATCTAAGCAGGAGTCTGTGAGGCTCAGTGCTTCTAATGCATGATGCACACTCTCTCCTGGCTGGGTTGTGCCTTTAATACACAGCATAGTAATTAACATTCAGTATTTGTGTCCGGAGGGACTGTCCCCTTTGGGACTTGGACTTCAGCTTACTAATTTCTACCAGCAAAGAGTATGTTTGATGGTGCATTAGGTAAAATAAAATGTAAAGCATTAAACAAAGTCATTATCATATACCGTAAAGCTCACAACTAGCTTTTACATCATACTGCATTTTGTACTTTTCAAGTCTCTGTCCACATCCTCCATTATGGGTGTACTTCTCTTTTACAGGTTATCACAATTGGTAAACATGTTAAAGGATACCATTATATCATTGCAAATCTGGTAAGTACTCTTAATATTTAAAATACCTGTATTACTCACTTTTACTGTTTATGGATGCACATTAACTAGTATTTTGTTTTAAGTGCGATTTAGAAAACAGAAAAAAGCTAAATGTCCTCGTCCTTCTTAAATGAATGCATGTGTTGAGACAATAGTTGTTTTATTGGCAGAGTCTTTTCAGGACTTAAATGCCTCCTGTGATATTCCCATCAATGGGAATGAAAGTTGCTCAGCACTTCAAGAGAGCTTCTCTTTTTCTACATACTTTAGAAAAAGAGGGTACAGAAATTAGAAAAATAACTTTCTGCGTCATTGACTGATACATTCATTCAGAAACCTGATCATTTCTCTCTCACACTTCTAAACTACTTAAAAATTGCAGTTAACAACTTTCATTCTGTTAGACTAGTGAGTCTTCGATTTATATATCTTTATCCCTCAGATTGGCTGGATAATCATTTTGAATTAAATGTTTCGTGCATGTAGGTGATCAGACAATATAGCTAATAGTTTTCGTAAGGGGAAAGTTCGGAAAACTCACTACATTCTGTCAAGGTAGTTATTTTGAAATTGTGTCTAAAGGTGGAAGGTCATTTTACTGACATTAAAGTCAGCAACGCTTATTTACTGAAGCTAGGGAAACTAATCCAGTAGTTTTTTGTAACAGACAAAGCAAATTCTGAAGGCTTGAATCTCAGTTATCCCATTCAAGAAAAAAGTTTTGGGGGTTGTATAGCGCAAGTGCTAGCAAATAAATTTTTTCATCATTTGTTCTTGAACTGTGATAATGTTTGATATAAATTCCAGCAGGACCCAGAGTGCCCTAATTTACACTGTCTTCTGTAGTCCTTTGAGGGCTCTGAGGAACAGAAGGATCATACTGTGCCTATTGCACTTCAGGCATAACCCTTGTGTCCTCCCAGCTTTGATCCAAACGCTTCCCCCTCTAGGCGGGCAGAACTCTGAAGAATCCTGTCGGTGTGATGGTGTGAAGAAGCCTTATACTTTAAGGGCCTCTTTAAAAGCTGAACACCAGGGTTTCATTTTTATATCTTATTAAATAATTTTTGGATAGGGAAATTAAGGTACTGATATTCACAAAGCAGTCATAAAAGTCTTACAAAGTATGAAAAATTTAAATAACTTATACATATAATATATATTATGTAGAGAGATATTATATATCTATATTTATAACATAGAGATTTGTGATTTGCATTGCAAATGTTGTATTTTGATTCCTGAGGGAAATTTTAGAAAATATGCCTAGTGGATTTAATTATGTTAACTGGTTGCTATTTTAGCCATCGCTTTAAATTTGCAACAGTAATTCCATAAGATCTAAAAATTATTGAATCTTGTATTTTAAAGCTGTTTAATATCGTATATAAAATGTTTATGGTAATTATTTTAAAACTGTTTTTCTGTCGGAAAAGAAACATCTAGTATTTGATCATATCCCATCTTCACTGAATCTGTCTTCTTTCTTTATTGACTGTAGTAATGTTCTTCTCCAGTCTGATCAGTCAGTCAGGAAATTGATCTATTTTAAGAATAAAAAATGCCGGTAGATGGAGAAGAGGTTAGGAATATACAATGAATGTTCATGTTTAACCGTCACACTAACAATAATATTGAAGAAAGTTTCATGACCTCCATAAAAGTGTCTGTATTAGCATGCAGCAGCACATCACTGGTGAGGATCACTAATATGCAGTAATTTAAGAGCACCTAGTATAGCAGTTGTAGCAACTTATGATAATGTGGACTGAAGTTACTGCTTCTTTTTGTGTTCACTCTCAACATTCATTTGAACTAAAGTGTCTGAAATCAGTGTTTCGTGTAAATGCATTTGTATGGTTATTTGGGCGAAGTTAAATCATGGAACGCAGAAAACAGAAAACAAGAATGTAAGAATGAGAAATAGTTCTTTATATCAGAGGGAGAAGGCTGAGGAGACGGTAAATCCTTCCACCTGCTTTAGAGTTCCTAACAAAAAGAGGACACGACTGTGGCTGTAATTATTCCTGGCTAAAACTTGCTTGCTTAACTCTTACTCGTGGCAGTGTTCCCTTTCTCATTTAAATGGTTCCCTTGAAATTAATAGGATTGCTTAGGAAGTAAGCATGGCAAGGACAGATCCACTCATCCCATGCTTTATAAAGGTGTTTGTCTAGTGAGCAAGACGATGTGTTGCTGGCTGACAGAGCTGAGGACTTAAGATCCTGGAAGCCCAGGATTTAAACTTGGATCCAGTTTGAGGAAAATGTTGGCTTACACTTCTGCAATAGAAGTCACATGGTAACTGTATTTGTGTATACTATTGAGAGAACTGCCAAAAGTATTGAAATGACATAATTTTTTCTGTGCCCAGGGATTTACTGATGGTGATTTGTCAAAAATTCAGTTTGGAGGAGCTAATGTCTCAGGATTCCAGATAGTTGACTATGATGATCCTCTTGTGTCAAAATTTATACAACGTTGGTCAACATTGGAGGAAAAAGAATATCCTGGTGCACACACTAGTACAATCAAGGTATGTCTTATATTTGTTTTAACCATGCTAGATGTACAGGAAGTGGAGGAATTGGAATATAAAGACTAGACAGAGAAAGCCCTTGAAAATCAATGGTGCCAACACAATTTTATATTTCTCTGGGGTACTTTTAACATTCTCTATTATAGGACCATTTGAGCAAAGATGCTACATTCTTAAAAATGTTCAAGAAAACTTCAGTTTTCCTTCTGTCCTTGTAAATCTGTGCCTGGCAGCTTATTAAGTAATTCTTTTGGAGATGATAATATGTTAATTATATACAGACTGCTTCTGATTTTTCTCTTTCTCTGTGTTTTGATATGTTTTAAAGACAAGTATTTAGTTGTACTTTGGCTTCTGGGGAACACGGATTTAGCACTTTTTTGATATAAAATAGTCTCCCCAAGAAATGGTAGGACAGTTGCTTTAAGACAGATTCTTAAGTCCTACAAAGGCTTTAAAAATTAAATACTATGTCTGATGTACAGACTGATAGTCTCATTTCAGGCCTGAGTGACACACGATGTGACACCAGGCAAGTGGTTAAGATTCCTTACCTCAGTTTTCCTGCTGGATAAAACTAAGATAATAGTACTTTCTTACTTATTTTCTTTCTTATTTTGTTACTTACCATTATTAGTGGCTGCAAGACATTAAAAAGAATAACTCCATTTTACTGCTAAATAAATTTTGGTTTAAGTAATACAATCAGAAATTTTAATAAGAACATGTATTCTTAAATAGCTCCAAAATGTTTTTAGACAAAAAGATAAATGGCAAATGTTCTAGGCGTAACTTTTTTGTGCTATAGTTTGAATATGAAGTATATTCTTAATTTATAATGATATGAATAAGAAGTTTCAGCAAGGAATGGAAAAACCATTTTTTAAATTCCTGAAATGAAAGTCCTTTAAAGCACACAACCTTAATTTTAATTAAAAAATAAAGATTATAGAAACCACTTTTATGAGACCATATTTGGTGGTAACTTAGTCAAAGCAATGTTTTTTTCTGTGGTTATTTCTGTAGTTTAAAATCTTTATGACAGAAGAAGTGAATTTCTTATTTGATGTTTGACAAAGTAAACTGTAGTCTGTCTTATGTCTTTAGGTACATTCATATTACAGACATAGTATAGTAATCTGTATTGTTCTCATTTAGGAAAAGGGATGTGGGGGATTGATAGAATTGTTCTGTCTCTTTAGTTATTGAGTGCCCAAATCTATCTACCTACCTATTCATGTTGCAGAATCATAGTCTGGAAATAATAATATTGAAATACATGACTGAAGTAAAGAAGTCAGACTAAAACCAAAATGCAGTTTTTATCACTGATGGAAAAACAAATGGGTGGGGCACAGTAAAAAGAACTCTGATTCCTCTGGTGTTACATGTGTGTTAAATAACGAGATGGTTGCAATGTTTTATTAAAGCACTAAAATATTTTAACTCTATAATATATATTGCCTTTATTTCTTCCATGATAGGTCCTTCCAAGTCTAGTAGAAATTGAAAGGGTTGAAGGAGACTATTTAGAATAGTTTAGAATAGATAATTTATAAATGCTAGAGGTGTTGATGGTGGGGAAAGTGGGAATATATATTCCAATATTTAGTGACATTCTATCAGTTACTGTGTTTCTTTGTCTTTCTCTTGCCCTTATACATGTATTACTTGTCATTTTTGCTTGTCATTAGATGTAAGGTAGAGATATGTCACATTTCATTCCCATCCTTGGGGAAGCTAGAGGCAGGGCAGAATCATAGAAATCATAGAAACAGGGCAAGAAAGGTCTTTAAGCAGTCAGTCACCCAGTCCATCCTCCTTGCCTGAAGGCAGAATCAGATAAACCTTTGTAGTTCCTGCAGGTAGTGATTTCACAGTTTCCCCAAGCAATCTATTTCAGAGTTTAAATAATCTTATTTTTGGCTTTTGTCTAGCCTCAGTCAGCCTTTATATCACCTAATTCATTACTCCGTTATATGTTTCTAATGGATATGAGGGAGTTCTCCTTTTTAGTTGTCCTATATTTAAAGATGTCTACCTTATTTCCTGCCTAGCTTTCCTCCCTGCAATACTAAGTAATCCCTTTTCCTTTACATTTTCTGCTCTCTGATCCTGTTCGTCATTTTGCTCTGGAACCTTTCTGTTTGGTACCAAATAGAAATGCCAGACTGCCTGCTGCACTGCATGCAAGTGCTATGCTGAAGAAATGGAAATAATGACTTTGTGTATCTTAGAAACTGTGCTCATTCTAGGATTTCCTTTTGTTTTAGTGTGGGGTTTTTTTGTTTTTTTTTCCCTCTCCTCACCGTCATGTTACTATTGAAATATATTTGCCATGAGATACGTGCTAACAACCAGATCATCTTCTGCATTGCTCTCCTGTGGTGGTGCCGATTTAGGCTGTTTAAATGCATTACTTACCTGTCCTTGCTCAACATCGCATTCCTTCTTATATTATTCTTCTAGCTGTGTTTGTTACCATTTGCTTCCTAAAATAGTGTACAAATATCTAAGTTACTGAGGAGGTTAAAGCACTTGTCTCCCATTTATTCCTTCAGTGACCTTCTGAGTAACTTTTCTCCCCTTTTTATTTTGAGGTAGTTTTCCAAATTGTCAGTGCTTATAAATGAGCTTTTCCACTAGTTCACATGGATTCTAGGAAACTAGTGCTGCAGATCCCACATAAAATGAATCAAAATGCTAATAAAAGCCCTGTATTATCAGTATAGAAGTGAGAGAGAGTTATATGCCCCTTGCAGGTAATATACCTGGGATTGCAAATGTTTGCAATGGATTGCAGACAAAAACATTGCAACTGTGTTGTATTATCTTTCTTTTGTAATCCAAAAAGAAGTGTATATTCATTTCACATTATAAAATGCAAGTCAATAGAATATGACTGAGCTGGTATAACAAGACAGAATCCAAATACAGTCCTGAAAACAGAGAAAGACATCACTTCTAAGAAAAAAGTGCATTTCAAAGGAACATGGTCTTCAAGAAGCAAAAGCATTGTTAAAAACCTGTTTTATAGATGACCAGAAAAGGACCTGGATCAAATTGCTTTAACAATGCATCTTCACAATTTATAAAACATTACTTATAAGAAATTGAAGTCTTAGGACATAGGTGAGAAGAAACACTGATTTTGTTTCTTGCTGCACTGTCCTGTATTGATAAACCCACAAGATTTAAAGATTAAGCAGGATACTTAAAGCTAGTGCTTTGAAGGGTTTTTCCAGATGGTCTTTTCATCTTTCAAAAGTAAAGCTGATACACTGTTTCCCTAGATGAAATTTATAATATATCTGTTGTAACCAAGAGTATTATCAGTTCTAGAAGAGCTAATGATATGTAGATCTTGAAACATAGTTGAGCATCCTCATCAATTTCTTTGTCAAAGAGGAAAAAAAGCACCATATTTATCAAGGCCTAATAATAACAAGTTGATATCTTCTTCTGATCCATTATTGTGTATTTACAGATATTCTGGGCATTCTGAGCCTTAGTGGTGTTGTCAGACTATTATCTTTATGGCAAGTTTAAGGCAAGTTTCTTGATCTTGTGGAAGGACACTGAAGGACAGCACATCCATTCACATCCAACTGCTCCAACTTCATTATCTGATTAACTCATTCTGTTTGGGGGCAGCCTTTGGTCTATTTTCAGGAAGAAGCTCAATTTGTACCTCTTGGAGGCTGGTGAGACATAAGTTGTATTGCGTTTGTGTGGCAGCGTTTTGGTAACAGGGCTAAAGGGGTGGCTTCTGTGAGAAGCTACTGGAAGCTTCCCCCATTTCTGAGGGAGCCAATGCCAGCCAGCTCCAAGACAGACCTGCAACTGGCCAAGGTTGAGTGCATCAGTGATGGTGGTAGTGCCTCTGGGATAACATGGTTAAGAAGGGGAGAAAGCTGCTGTACAGCAGCAGCCAGAGAGAGGAGTGACAGTATATCAGAGAAACAGCTCTGCAGACACCAAGGTCAGTGGGGAAGGAGGTGGAGGAGGTGCTTTGGGTGCCAGAGCTGAGATTCCCCTGCAGCCTGTGGTGAAGACTGTGGTGAGGGCAGGCTGTCCTCCTGTAGCCCATGGAGGTCCACAGAGGAGCAGAGATCCACCTTAAGACTGTGAAGGACCACACTCTGGAGCAAGTGGATGCCTGAAGGAGGCTGTGACCCCATGGGAAACCTGTGCTGCAGCAGGCTTCTGGCAGGGACCTGTGGACCATGAAGAGAGGAGCTCACGCCAGAGCAGATTTGCTGTGAGGTCCCTGTGGAAGGGGCCCACGTTGGAGCAGTTGCAAAGAACAACCTATAGGAAGGACTCACGTTGGAGAAGTTTGTGGAGAACTGTCTCCCATGGCAGGGACCTGACACGGAGGTAGGAAGAAGCAGTGGCAGAGATGTGTGATGAAGAGACTGCACCTGTCATTCTGCATCACCCTATGCCACTGTGGGAGCAGGGGGATATAGAGAATTTTTAAGTGAGGTTAAGTCCAGGAAGAAGGGAGAAGTAGGGTGAAATACTTTAAGACTTAGTTTTTATTTTCTCATTATACTACTTTGATTTGATTGGTAATAGATTAAATTTTTTCCAAGTTGAGTGTTCTGCCTGTGATGGTGATTGCTGAGTGATCTCTCCCTGCCCTTATCCCAATCCATGAGCCTTTAATTATATTTTCTCTCTTCTGTCCCTCTGAGGATGAGAGTGACAAAAGCTTTAGTGGCAGCTGCTGTCCAGGCAGGGTCAGTGTGCCATGTAAGTACTAAGCTTAAAGCAGGTGTGTCCTATAAGGAGTAGCTAAGGACTCTGGTTTTGTTTTGTTTTGGGAAAAGGAGGCAGAGGAGCAACCTCATTGCTCTCTACAGCTTCTTGAGGAGGGAAGTGGAGATCTTCTCTCAGGTATCCAGTGGCAGGATGTGTGGGAGTGGTTCAGAGCTGCACCAGAGCAGGTCCAAACTCAGTCTTTAGAAGCATTTCTTTACCAAGAGGGTAGTCAAACACAGGAACAGGCCTCTGAAAGAGGTGGTCAATGCCCCAAGCATGTTAGTGTTCAAGAGGCATTTGGACAGTGCCGAAATGATCTTTGTAGGTCTGTCCCACTGAAATAGCCTATTTTAAGAGCCATCCTACTCTGTGATAAGCTTTTCTAAGACCAACCTTAGGCTTGGTGCATGCAAGAAGTACGTGAGGCAACTTGTGCATGATATATACAAGAACTACGTGCTGCGCTCAGGAAAGATTTTGGGGCTGCATGGTTGAAAATCTAAAACAGCTCAGACGTGTAGAGAATACCATTGTGTTGGAAGATGATAACAACCACGGTACTCATTGCAGCTATTTTAAGTGGCTTTAAAGTGCTTCATGCTGGTACATCACGTTTCAGATGTTCAGAATTCATATGATTGGATTTCTAGCTTCATAATTCTTTCCCTGCCCAACCAATGCATAGCTAAGATACCAAAACACTAAATTGTTTTTATCTTCTGATTTTGCCTTCAGTACTTTCATGTTTTCAAGTCTCTTTTTTTATAGTCAAGTTGTGTAGTTTTTTAGGAAATTACTATGAAACCATAAGTCGGGAAGAATAACGCTTGTAACTGAAGGATGCTGGTTTAACTCTACTGGTGCTAATTTACCTCAAGGATGCAATGCAGATAACATGCAGAAAAAAAATATTTAAATATATAGCACACAATTATGTACCTGGCAGAAATAATTAAAATTTACTTGACTCACTGATAGTAAGGAGCAACGGAGAAAACAATAAAAACAATGATTCAAACTGAAAATTCAGAAGACGTTCAGTCTAGATATAGATGAGAAAGCAAAAATGTACAGTTAATGAATTAGACAATGCCTTCATTTTGGGGCATGCCTCTTATGATTGCAGTGTGTTGGAAAATGGTTTTATAATGCAATGAATTTTAATAAGAGTTATAAGGGATATTCTGCTGCACCTACTACAGCTTTAATAGAAAATATAATTGAATGTGCCTTAATTCAAGTAGATCATAATGATTTATAAATAAGAATTTTTTAAAAAATAGGTAATTTCAGTATTTATTATTTTTATTAACCAGAAACTGATCTGGAGTAATTTTTTTTTAAGTGCCTTTGTTAAACTGTAGACTTGTGATACTGTTCTGCCTACTACTTCCAGCCCTTGCCTTTTGGTTTCCTGGACATAAAAAAAATATAGCAGTTAGTGTTCTAGCTACCTGGTTTCAGTGGGCTTTTGAATCCCAGTCTTCTCTACCTGAATAAATACATAAAAAATTGTGGGCATAAGAAATTTCTGTGTTATACTTCATGTTATTTTTTAATAGCCTAAGGGCCTTCTGCATGTTAGCACTCATTACAGCACAGTCGCTTTGCTTTGGTTTGGTTTTTTTTTTAAGGAAAACTCAATTAAAGAATGGAATGTTTAGTCACTGAAAGTAGTGGGTGGTTTGAGGCAATATCTGTAGGTTTTTCTCAGACATACGAAGTGCCAGTTGACCCAGATCCTTCGATCCTGCGTGTGAAAGTGGCTGAATTGTACTAAAGTAAAAGTATTTGCCAGACTTCAGAAAACTATACAGCAAAGTGTGAAGCTATGTTTCTTTGAATTTGAATCCACTTAGTAATTATAAATTTTTAAGCATCTTCAGCCAACAAAGTGCAGTGAATTCCTTCTGTGTGTTTTCCCAGGAGCACTCTAGCATCTTTTTCAACCAGCAATTCACCTCAATATGGTTGATATAAATGGGAAAAGCTACTATTCCTTCATGCTCCAAGGGTTCATCGAGATCAGATGTATCTCTGGCATCAGAAAGACCAGCGTCATTTAGGACAGTAGAGCTTGATGGAGAAGTGGGGATAGGAGGAGAAGAGGAGTGATACACAAAGATGAAAATAGTAGTAGTAGGAGGAATGATGTCATTCAAAAAAAGGGGTCAGCAAAGTGAAAAGAGTCTGTTGGTACGTAAGTGAAAGGCACAGAAGGGTGGTGGCAGCTCAGAGCTGGAGAGGTGTCTATGACTGAATGTTTCTTGGGTTGGGGGAATAAGGGAGGAGGAGAAGCACTGGGAATCACTTATGTTAAAAGGGAGAGGAGACATGCAGGCTTGTTTCTGGGGCAGGCCTGGTATTAAGGACCAGTCAATGTGGGTAGCTGGCTATATTACCTAATATGGGGAGGCAGATAGGTACACATGAGGTGTTAACTGTAGGCAGCAGGTTTAGCAACCTAGTAAGGATGGTGTATTCAATTCTATTAGGATTTTACTTGGAAATTAGATTGGAGCAAACAGGAGAAAGCTGTTCATCTTGAGACAACAGGCAAATACTTGTGCTAGTTGGGTAGATAAGAACTGCTTATCTACTGGTAATGGAAAAGGGGAATTTTGTTTAAGGTTTTTTTTGCATTTTTTCCTATTCTTTTAAATTTAAGACTTTAATTATTACTAATATTTTTAAATGCCACAGTTTGATAATTCTTAGAACAATGCAATACGTATGATGAAAATCATTGATTGTTTTTTTCTTCTCTCCACCCCATAAAAAACCCAAAACAACCCCCCACACTTTAACACTTCAAGCATTCACACTAGCTCTTTCAAATTGATTTCTTGGAGCATGTTTTTTTTCAGAGATGCCTTTTGCCTTTGTATTTGTACATTTTGTTCTCATTCTGTGAGATTTCCCTACTTGGTCTGTTTTTACTGCTATAACCATAGGCTTCAGTTTATGCTGCTGGATCTTGCTGATTTTTAACACTGTGAAGACTGACATACTTTGCTCTGTCTTAGCCTCAAAGTAAAAGGTTTTATGTATTCATATGGTAACAATTAAAATGCCATATAATCTTTGTGATAAATTAAAGGTGATTTTTATCATTAGAGGCATTGCTGTTCTGCAAGTATATTCTGTTTACAGTTAGAAGCAAAATTACACAATTCTAAAATTTATTTATTTTGTTAGTGTGCATATTTTCCATTTGTAGTGGCATGATTGGAATCCAATGGCATCTTTTATAAGTAAAATGCTGTGGGTTCAAATCCAAGTAATTATTTTTATTATTCTGCACAGCTCTTTGAATTCAAATCCAACTAAATGGTTTTAATTTGTTGTCAAGCTCTGTGTGGGTTTTTTTGGTGATAAATGGTTCACCAGGAATAAGCTTTAGATTTTGAGAATTAGGAGGGCTTAAAAAGCTTCCAGAAAAATCGTAAAGGATAGGACAAGATAGACTTTTTAAGGAACTTAATAAAAATAAGTGAGTTTAGATAGGAAACTTTTCAGCCATTGAGTAGTAACTAAAGATTTTTAAGAACCTCCATGCTATGACGTTCAAAGAAGCTGTTACACAATTGTAGTGAATAAACAATTTACATTTGTACAAACATGTAAATTATGAACAGTTTAGAGTTGTTTCTCTCTTTACTGGAGAGCTTAGATGTCTTCCTGGTTTATTTATTTTTAATTATTCAGTTTTTTTCAGAAAGAGAAGGAAAGCTATAAGGTTGGGAAAAAGATAAAAATTTACATTGAAAACTACTTTACTCCAAGATCTTATTTTAATATTTGCTAGTTATTCTTTCTCATTATGAAGTGTTAGAAGAAAAGATATTTTTTACTGCAGATAGTATGATAGATTAAGGGAAAAAAGGCTGCAGCTGTGAATGTTTTGGGTTTTTTATGGAGGGTTTTTTTGTGGGATTTTGGTGGGGTTTTATAAAACTAGCATAAAAGATGCCACATTTTTTTTCATGGCACTGGCTAGAGTACACCTTGCATAACTTGGAGTCCACTTCAGTGTTTCGTTCACTTTAAATATCTTATATATGATAACTGGAGCAACAGCAAAGTATAAGCCTTGTACAGCAGTGGATTGTAATGTAGCATTTTTAATAACCCTGCTTTCTGAGTGAACAATATTGACTTGTCTCACCAGTTATATGCATTAGATCCATTCACCATAATCACCAAAAGCTAAGGAAAAACAACATTTTGGACCGAGAGTAAATGGCAGGACACTTCTGAAAGCATCTGCCCATCTTTCTGTGCGTGCAGATTGCTTGTTGAGAGAGTTGAGAGAGATACCAAAAGATTTCTAAGACTGATGTGGCAAAGACCTTTCTCTGTAGTATTTTTTCAGAAAATAAAGGGGGCAAGATATTGGACTTATTTGATCATCTGGATAATGGAAGGGATATATTCCCACACAACTTCTGTATTCCTGAATGAGTGTAAGATATACATTCTGACTTTCTGTCCATTTAAATGGAAAAAGGTCTGGAAATGCAGTAGATTCAAATGCCAGTGCCATTAATAAGATCTGGCATTGTGCCACTTACTCCTGGAAGATGGAACATTCACTTTGCTGTTAAGACTTTTGCCCAGATCCATAATTTTTTTCTTCTCAGACATTTTTCTGATATTTTGAAGAAACATCTGTTCTATCCTAGTATTAGCTCTTCTCTTTGGTCATCGGATTTAATCTAATGGAAGATCAACGTACTTTAAAGCTCTGTTGTCAGTGTAAAATTAAAAAAAAAAAAAAGGCAGCAGGTACCTGCACTCCTTCTCTCTTTTTTTTTTCTGCTGAGTTAGCACCTCCAATGGCTCTAGTGAGAAGGTTGTTCTGAATTGGAAATAATCTCGGGGGAGGAATTACAGTTCAGAAAGATCCTTCCTATTAAAGTAGTAGGTGAAATAGGTAGAAAGGCCAAGCACCTTGGGATTCATAAATCTTGTGATCTTTGCTATATTCAGTTTTAAAAAGAGTGAAAGAAGGTCGCTTTCCCCTAGAAATATCCTACAGTGGGAACACTGGGATAATTTGAGTGCCCCAGTCTTGTTCGTCTCTGCTGGATGTGCTGTATGTCTTTCAAATAAGAGTTAGACTTCCAGGGATTTAGGCTTTGGCAGGTGCCTAGCTACTGGGCTAACTGTTGTGGGTGTGCCCAGAAAACAACCTTTCTAAACCAAACAAGGAGATAATTAAAATAAACATGTCACAAAATCAGCAGATTTTCTGGATTGCAGTTTTGAAACTGAATACTTAAGTTTTTCTAAAGTGTCAGGTTGCTTAAAGTGTTCTTTGCATCTCATGTCATTATGGCATTTCAAAGCAAAAATACTTATTACTTGTCTAGCTTTTCTGTGCATATAGAGTTCTGGAATTGTGTTAAATAAAGGCTGTTATAAAAATGGAAGTTGATGTGACACTACAACTTTGGGAAACAAAATTTAATACATATAGTATATTCATTAAGATAAATAGGTCTTGGTCTGGAACCCCTTCTTACTGATATTAATTTAAATTCTTTTTTTTTTAAAATCAGGTACTTTTACATTTTATTAATTTCTCTTCTGCCTTTAGTCAGGACTGGAGTTGTTATAAAAAAATTTAGAAATAATATTCCCAAATATCTTGGGTATATATGAAATTTTCAGCTGAAAGCAAGTCTATTGTTATGACTGTTTTCACTAGAACTCTGTCCTAACATAAGGATCAAAGAGGAGGAGGCAGACATTCTCTTTTCTGGGCTCCTTGACCTCTACCTCACAGCCCCAGGATTTGAAATATGCCCATAGTTATTGAAGCTGCTTCTGTGCTTAAAGCCCATTTGCAGTTTGAATGGCAACCAGCTCAACATGTTGCTGTGTACAGACCCCCATTCAGGCTAATGCCTGTACAAAGCAGATGAAAATAAAGCATGATTATAGGCACAGTCAAATTACAATGACATTCGTGTGTACAGGATTCAACAGTGTCTCTCGTTTCTGTTGAAAGTAATTCTTTGAATTTCTATGCTCTGTCGTGACAGTATTCAAGGTGTCATGAGATCCTGAAGGAGTTAGCGATTTCCTATCAGTTGGTGAATTTTCCACTCTTTCACTGAATTATCCACTTACTCTTTCAACTGTCAAATATTTTGCAAAATGTTTGTAATACTGTTTCCAAATAGCCCCCAGATATAGTAGTTAAAAAAGACCCCTAAGTATTAGTTTGACAAGATTGGAAGTAATAAGAGAGAGTTGCCCAGTTCCTTTCCTAGTTCTTGACCGAGTAACTTTGTGTTTTGTTTCTTTTTTTGCTTGTGGATTTACATACGTATATACCTGGTTTTTATATATAATTTATAAAAATGTAGAAATGTTTATATCAATCTTTCTGCTTTTATTGAAGATACGAGCATTCAAGTAGGAAAGTGTTTTATTGTGGGAAAAATGCACTAAATTCTGATGAGAGATTTTTTTATACTTTATTATATATATTTGCTAGTATTT
Organism: Pachyramphus minor; assembly: GCA_013397135.1. Lineage (NCBI taxonomy): Eukaryota > Metazoa > Chordata > Aves > Passeriformes > Tyrannidae > Pachyramphus > Pachyramphus minor. The sequence goes on from VYXB01005258.1 coordinate 1,697,649, forward strand.
AAGTATATTTAAATGTTTAAATATAAGAAAAAAATGCTGAAAGTGTGTTTACACATACTGATTCTACCCTCTTCCAGTTGCAACAAAGAACCTTTCCTTTATTACCTCTCTCAGAAACTAACCTCTCTCCAAGGAAAATATTTGTATCAGATTTTAGAACTCTTTTCTCTGTTAGGGATGGTGTCCCTTCCCCTGCTGTTCCAATAGCAGTTCCCCATACATGGTGAGGAACTTCCATCTGTGCCTGTTTCAGACTGATTTCTGCCTTCTTGAGCACTGCTACAGCTGGATCTGCTGTTCTAGCTGAGGACTCCCTAGTGTCTTGAACAACAGCACTGCGTTCTTTGACATTGCTGTTAGAGTCCCTGCCAACATTTTTGTTTGTCTTTTTCACTGTTTTGTTAATGAATGGCTAGTTCTTAGTCCCCTTAAGTGGTTTTAATTTGTTATTAGTTTGTCTACAATGTAGATATCTGTATCTAAGCTGATGACCCTGGACTTCTCTGTTAGTCTCAGAAATCACTGGAGATAAAGTTAGTGGAATCTAAAGCACAAGTAATTTCCTTTTCAAAAAGGTTTCTAACTGGTCAAATGAATCACACCTTAGTATGTTTCTCTGACTGTAAAAAAACCACAAACAAACCCAAACTAGTCAATCAGGGATATATTTAGACATTGCAGATATCCAAATCAAGAGAAAAACAATTTGACTTCTTGTGATTCAGAATACTTTCCTTTTTTTTCATCATTTTTGCGTTGATATCTTGACATGTTTATTTCTTTCCCACTGCTTAAGTTTTTTCTTTTATATTTTAGATGTCTAATCATATTTCTCAGCTTTGTCTTCAGCATGTGGATGGGAATTGAGTTAAACACAGAGTTTAAACAGGCTCAAGTATCTTAAAACTTCGAAAGATACATAAACAAAATTTATTGCATCTGGGGTTGTACTCTCCAATTTCATCTTCAGAAGATTCAGTTGCTGACTGTACAAAATAGAATTCTAGGCCTCTTAGTTAAAGATTTCTGGTATCTTCTGAAGTAGTGGAAAACAGCTGAAGTTACAAAAGGCACTATCTTGCCAGTTTTTCTTGGACACTGCATAAGTAGTATCTTCTGCTTAGTCTGGGAAGACTTTGTTTTGTCTTTACTTTTCAAATTCATATTTGCAATTACAGCTTACAAATTTTGCTAAGGTCTGTTGACCATTTAAGTTGAAGTTAGTTAGAAATTTAAGTTGAAGAAAATCACTTGGACCTTGTGTTTCCTCTGCTTGGCAATTAGGGCATCTACTTAGAGAAAATTCTTTTCATATGATGTTCATTCAATGTGTGTTTCATAGCAAGTGCTGTAAAATCTTTAGCCACGTCACTACATTATATTATAGTTTATATTATCAGCTTATTATTGTCATAGTTCTAAAATTGTGACATGCAGGATTTTATTTTTGCATATTCTTTATCGTGCTTTAATTATTGTGGGTGATTCTGTAGAATCTGTACTACAGTACCTATTCCATTTTGTATTAAAGTTGCTGATATTATCATATAAAGTTGAAAGAAACTGAAATGAAGTTGGGAGATTTAGACTGCCATAAAAGTAGTAAGATGCAAGACCCCATCCCACTTTCACAGAATAATGTTCCAAATAATGCTCCCATTTATTTTAATAGTGCAAACCAGAATGTGGGTGAATCTCCAACAAAACAAAATGAATCAAGACAGGCTAATGCATCCTTTAACTTCTGACCATTATATTTATTATGCAGACACACACATACAGAGACACCTCTCTGCTCTGCATGAGCAGGTTATTGGTATGTCATTTTTTGTTTATGGTAATGAGTTCACTTAGGTTTAGTTTGTCAACTTTACACAATTTATGAAGCTGTAGATAGTTTTAATGAGCCCCATGAAGGTTATTAGGAGCTGAAAGTGTATGCAGAATGAAGCAGTAAGAAATGATTCATAGGCTGTTTGCTTTCATGGCATCTCCAACAATGCTTGTAAAATATTTTGAGATCTTTAGATTAAAGTTGTCTTCACCTCAATTATGACATGTAGATTTTATATTTGTGATGACATGTATGCACATACAGATACAGATTGATAGGCAGAGCTCTACACAAACCTGATATATTGACTGAGTTGTGAATATTCAGGCTGGTAATTATATAGTACAGGAATAATATTCTTGAGGTAATACATTAAATATATCTCAATGAAACATAGAATAACTGAATTAGAGAGCATTATAACTTCTCAATTTCAAGGTCTTATTTTCTCTACTACTCAGAGTATGTTTCAGTGGTTCATGACAGTACGGTGTCCAAAATTTTTCAGAACCGTGTGTGGAACAATCTGTTTCTGTACTGAAAAAAGATGTGTTTAAGGAACTATTGCTAGGCAGAGTCCTTTCTGTCTTTGTAGAAGGTTCTATAAACCTCATCTCCAAATCCACATACACATTTAATCACTGCTACTCCAGTAGGAGAAAGTAGTATTGACTCCAGCCAGTCTTTCACTTCATTCTTCTGCTGTTCTGATCCCTTTAAAGATTTCTGTACGAGTCACTGAGAAAACTTTATTGAGAAGATTCATATTGATCACTCAGTCAGCTTTTAGATCTGAAAAAAATAGTTCTGCCTTCCTTCCTTTCCAAGGTCTAACAGTTGCATACAACGATTACCTCAATTCAGGAGCTTGCCTTGGTCACAATTACAATAGCCTTCTGCATGAGCTAACTAATTAAAATTCTTATTGAAGTCTGAGCCATTGAAGCAAAGAGCCAGTATATCATTTCTCTCTGCTTTACAGTTTATATATTTTCAGCATCTAATAGCCTTCACAGGGATAATTCCATTCATTCATAAGCCTGTAAGTAGTTATATTCTGGCCCGTATTTCCAAAAATGGCCCTTATATTTGGCATAATTGCAGTGTTCTGGACTCATAAAGCCCATCCAACAAAATCCTCAGTGTATGTGCACATGTGGTTTCAGTTCAGTTAGTTAGTTGAGATGTAAAATTTTCCACTCACTGATGATAACTGCTTATGACTGTTTAGCCTCAGTTTCTGATGCGTGTGATCACGGGATTCTTCTCTGATGTCTCAGAAGTTTTAAAACCCCTTAGACTATGTCAGAACATGGGGCTCTTCCTTGACTATATTGCTCTTTCAGGGGCACGAGTTCTTCCAGGCATGTCAACCCAAAAACTATTTTTGCATGGTGTTGACAAGGTATTGCTTATGTGAAAATAACTCCCCTGGGTTTTTATATTTAAGGGAAAAAAATGGAGCACATGTGTATACAAATATAAGCTGTTGGGTTTTGTGTGTATATATGTGGGAGGAGATGAAGTCTAGAAATCTGTAATTAAATGCATCTCCATGAAGAGTGTAATCAGAGGAACAATTTCTTATTTTTAGTGGCTAGTTCAAGTTTAATAGTGGAAATTATTTTTTTTTTCCCCTTTCACCTCTTTGGACTTCCAGCCATATCTGTTACGTAGTGAGAAAGAAATTTAATTCACCCTGAAAACAGCTGTAAATCTTTATATTCTTTGGCACTGCCCCTAACAATTCTGAGTGGAGAACACTTGATTAATTTTCATAGATGCCCCTCAGAGGGTAACTAAAGAAAAACTGATTTCAGGTATATCTTACTATCCTTTTATTTTTAATGTGTTTCTGTGTTCAATGGGTTACCAAGGGGATTGGAATGTGTAGTGAAACTGATTTTTTTGTTAATTAAATATTTTCACTTCTTTTCAGTATACCTCTGCTCTGACCTATGATGCTGTTCAAGTGATGACAGAAGCTTTCCGTAATTTGCGTAAACAGAGGATTGAGATCTCCAGAAGAGGAAATGCTGGAGATTGTCTTGCAAATCCAGCTGTACCTTGGGGTCATGGTGTAGAAATAGAAAGGGCATTGAAACAGGTAGCTTCCCTGGAGTGAATGCTGCAATGAGTGCATGTGCAAAATTCCCTATAAATGGTTGAGAAGAATCCTCCAGTCTCCTAATATGCCTGGATCTTGCTGGGAGTACTGTGGAAGTGAAGTCCTCATGAACCTGTCTAAGATAATATAATGCATACAAAAAAGAGTTTAAACTCAATGTTTTTGAAATATCAATAATCATTTGTAGAAATACAAAATGCATTTTCTAAAAAGAAACAAACTTAATTCTTCTACCACTTTCATCTTCATCTATTGTAGGTTCAGGTGGAAGGTCTAACAGGGAATATAAAGTTTGATCAGAATGGAAAGAGGATCAATTTTACAATTAATGTCATGGAACTCAAAAGTACTGGTCCTCGGAAGGTAATTTCAATTGTCTTACAGTGTTTTAAAAGGTTTTACCATGCTAAGCAGTGGGTTAAGGTAGGTGATCAAACATTAGATTAATTAAAGCTTGAGTTGTGATAATATTTGTTCATAGGTGTGTTCTACAGTGGTTTTGCAGAACAAAGTAAAAATCTGTATTATTTTTTTCTAACAAGTATGAGTTATTATTTCTGGTAAGTACTACATAAGAATATTTTGCTTTCAGTTTTGTGGATTAAAGTTTTTGTTTTCTGATTTGAATTGCTAAATCTGAACCAGCATTTGGGGAAATATGCTTCTGATTGGTAAAAGCCAGATACAGCTTTTCAGTGATATTTTTATAAATGTGTTTATCTTTATGCTCTAATTTCAAATCTTTCAGGAAAAGCCAGCTTCTCATGTCTTCCTAATCTGGAGTATTTCATAACCCTTTCAGTTCTACAATGGGTGATGTTGATACAAAAACCTGTTAATATGTGAATAAAAAATGGTGTACTTGTTTTACATAAAGTAGTATGAATAAATGTCATTAGCTGAATCTTTTTACTCTTTGTTGTAGTCTTTCACTACATGAATAGAAATATTTACACTAATAAATCCATAGCTGAAATAGTTCTCTGTGAGTACAAATTAAAGGTATAGTAATAACATGCTTTTCCTTTTCTATAAAAGTTCATATTCACTGGTGTCTGTGCATCCTATAAACTCTCTTTAGATTGGATATTGGAGTGAAGTGGACAAAATGGTTGTGAATCCACTTGACGGCCCTCTTGGAAATGAATCTTCGGGACTAGAGAATAAGACTATTATTGTCACCACTATTTTGGTAATTAACTTCATATTTTGTCAGAAGACAGTCTGTCCTACAATGATTTGTTTCTCATCATTATGTTAGTTGAAATATGTTGTCTTTTTATTATTTGAAGTTGTGAACTGTTACTCATTGTGATACATAATAAAATCTGGAAATTAAGAAAATGTATGTGATTCACTATGCGGTTTTGATCTATAGAAGACAAATCAGTCATTGGTTGTAAATCCTAGAAAGTTAAGATTTTTAACCTGAAAATGGAAATTATATATCTGATTTCAAAGGAGAGGAACTTTCTGAGAGGCAGAATCACAGTGTTAATTTTAGAGAATATGTTTTGATAAACAGCAGAGACTGATTTTTATGCTTTAGGACTGTAGCTGCTATAGCTTGGTAAAGTGTAAAATAAAATGGTTAAAGGTTGTATTCTGGCTGTTTAGAAAATTAAATTATGTATTGTCATAGAACAGCATTTTTCTGTAAGTTACAGAGTATGTTTATCAGTTTAGACAACATAGAGGTTAGCATAGGAATTTCTCTGGATGCAAGAATAGTTCTGTAACAACTGAGCAAAGAGGAGATACATTAATATGACTTACAACTCATCACCAATTTTGCTGATGATAGAACTTTAGTGCATAGTTATAGATATCTTGCCTATTGCTTGTGTAGTACTTCAATAAAAATATAGCCTTCCCAGGGAGAGATGTGGTTGTGAAATAGAAAATAATTTTCTTCTATTAAGACAACAACAAAAGCAACTAAATATCTTTGCCTTCTTCCATCCAAACTTTATGAGAGAAAGAAACTGATTTTGGAATTTACTCTTTCTTCTCTGAATGCATAACTCCTGTTAACATTCATGGTCATTATTAACATACTTCTGGGAATCACTATGCCTGTAAGTATTGTTATTTGTGTACGACTGTGGAGAATGCAGCTTTTAAATGTGTTAAAGATGTCACATTAATAATTAACAACTAACATATACATAGCATGTATGATTCAGATGGTGTCTTCTCTCTTTTTTTCACATATAAAAGGGAACATGTTAATCTAAGAACTGTACAACTGATGCATTTCTCTCTAGCAAGTAGCTAAGGCGAGTTCTTTCTGTGCAGGAGTCCCCATATGTCATGATGAAGAAAAATCACGAAATGCTTGAAGGGAATGATCGATATGAGGGCTATTGTGTGGACTTAGCAACAGAAATTGCTAAACACTGTGGATTCAAATATAAGCTCACAATTGTTGGGGATGGCAAGTATGGGGCGAGGGATGCAGACACGAAAATCTGGAATGGGATGGTTGGAGAACTTGTTTATGGGGTAAGAAAATCTTCTATAATAATGCCATTAAAGGTGACTGATGGAAGGGGTGGGATTTGGTTTAGTTTTCTCTGTGGAAAATAGGAAAATTATCTAATTAATTTGATAGAGAATTAGTAATTTGTAATGACATGAAAAATTTTGAAAGTAAAATGTGGAATTACACTTTAAATGCAAATGAAGTTAATGCATATTTCGTCCTTCTGACCAGGTGAAAAGCAAAGTACTTTGCTAAATGTTTAATGTCATATACTTCTAAAAGAGCATATGTGAAAACAAAAGCTTGGAATATGCCAACAATATGGTTATATGTATTTTTTACAAGTTCAACTAAAAGCTTCTGAAACTCTCCATAGGATGTTCTCGGTGAAACAAATGTTGCCCGAGTCTCTGCTGTCCTATTTTCCATTTGTGAAATGCAATAGAAACGAAACCATTCTTTGCATTGCAGTAGCTATTATTTCCTTTTTTTCTTCCTTTACAGAAAGCCGATATTGCAATTGCTCCATTAACTATAACATTGGTGAGAGAAGAGGTGATTGACTTCTCAAAGCCCTTTATGAGCCTGGGGATATCAATAATGATCAAGAAGCCTCAGAAGTCCAAGCCAGGAGTGTTTTCATTTCTTGATCCGTTAGCATATGAAATTTGGATGTGCATTGTTTTTGCCTACATTGGGGTCAGTGTAGTTTTATTCCTGGTCAGCAGATTTAGCCCATACGAGTGGCACACTGAGGAATTTGAAGATGGAAGAGAAACGCAAACTAATGAATCAACTAATGAATTTGGGATATTTAATAGTCTCTGGTTTTCCCTGGGTGCCTTTATGCAGCAAGGATGCGATATTTCGCCAAGGTTGGTTACTCACTCATTTCAACTTTGTGCATTTTTGGTCTCAGCCGTCTCAGCCAGAGGAGGTTTGTGGTGCATATATTTTCACTCTTGGAGAGGAATTAATTGCTGTGTTTTTTCCCTCCCTAAAATCATAGAAGTCTTTGAAACAAAAGCAGGTTCATGATGTATTTGATCGATATTATTTTAATGCTGATCATACATTTACCAAGTGAAGTTATATACACCATGCCGAGACTGTAAAATGCATAAGGTTCACATCATTTCATGCCTTCTTGGAGGGGTACCGTGTTTTTGCTGCATATTCCCATTTTACAGTTGACAGTGCATATGGTTCACAACAACTGTAATGGGAAAAAGGGGTAACACTAGCTGCAAACTACACAGGCAGCACTTTCCCTCTAAAACTCACTGCATAGCATAACACAGTTATTAACCCACTGTTATTCCCCAGGAGAGCCTTGAACTGAAATAAGAGTCATGTGGTGGTTCTAATTTCATGTGCGTAGTTGCAAAAGACTGCTGTTTTTCCATGGCCTAGTTTTAGAAAAATCACAAAGGACATTGCTAAAATGACTCTGAAGGTCCAGTTTATAAGAGCTTAATTCCTAATGGATTTTCACCTGCTTTATTAGGGACAACTGTAAAGCACTTAAGTTATTCCTTTGCAGTTCATTAAATATTCTATTTTGCTGGTGCACAAGTGGTTCTGGCCCTGATTCAGCAAAGTGGTAAGTAGGTAGGTAAATAACTACTTGCTGCTTGAAGAAACTATAGCAACAAATGAAATAGGGCAGCAGAAGGGTTTAAGGAAGTCAAATCAGAAGATTTGCCTAATTATACTAAGCAGTTTAATTTTCTTGTAAACGTCCTAAAGTTAAGAGAGGGAACAGGTCAATTTCTAGTAAGTCTAGTGGATGGTGTGCAAAACAAATCTCACCAAGAGAGCATTTCTTATGTATGTCATGCATCCTGAAAGGCAACAGCAGGTTTTCACGTTTTTCTACTGCAGAAATAGCAGCGCATTTAATTGTGTGAGAACTTAAGCAATTCTGTGTAAAGGCTGCCATATCACACTGGGAGATGCCAGGCTCTGTGATGAAAGATACAGTGGATTTGGCATATAACACAGTAGGAATTGTATACAGGAAACAAGACACTGAAGAGAGCAAGTTTTTGCAGGTCATGAGAAGTTGTGTTAATTTCAGCCCCGTGTGGTTTTTGTATCCATTACATGCTTTGCAGGTTTAGTTGCCTGCAAAGTCCCGTTTAAGCTACAAAATTATTTTTATTGAAAGCTTTATTTGAAGGTTATAGAAGTATAATGATTTTCATTATTATTATTTTACTGGCTATGAAAGCACAGCAGTTGTTTTGCACAATTTGGTAGCTTTTGAAGGTAATAGAAGAATAATGATAATAATAAAAGGTGCATGAAACTCAAATAATTTTGCATATTCAAGATTTAGTTTCAGTAAAGTGTTTAACAGCTCTTTATTTCATTGCAAGCATAATTTCAAGAACAGTGGTTAGTTTGTATATCATCTGTTTATTTTAAAAGTAAAAGAGGGCCAAAAACACTTGTTACTTCTGGTTATGCACCGAAACTGTCACTATGGGGTTTCAACTCTCTGCAGATGAACCATTGTAAATATGAGAAGGAGAACCTTCAGGCATCAGCAAAATACCTTTGTGAAGTTAAATTTTGCACTGTTACTATTCCTCTAATAAAAATGACAACCACTGTAAGAATTTTAGAGTAGACAGGCAACTAGGGCTCCCTGACTCTGAGATAGAAGATATTGGTGAGTAAGACTGGACCATCCAGAAATAGTTGTTAGTAGCAGTCCCCATGGTTCCTCATGGGTAGCACAGAAACAATAGAGTAGAATAATATATTATATGATAATGATAACAATAACTTATAGCAAAGTTTCCCGCATCTTTTTTGAGATGTGAGTGTGCTCTCAGTTCTGCCAGATGATACCTTTCTAAGTATAAAATGTGGTGCAAAAATTTATGTAATTTGCACAGGAGTTGTTAATTTACCAGTACTTCAAGGTCTGGTAAATTAGGTGCTTCTAAAGTGTGGGTTCATACTAGCATATAATTATCAATCTTTAGAAACTTTTTGAAATGTACATACAAAAGGAAATTATTTATTTAACTGGGACGGGCCGTCTGGGGAAATTTTGAATACAAATGACACCCGAAATAATTTTACTTTTAAAATGTCATATGGGAGCATAATGTTTGGATTGGTATTGAGCTTATTCGTTTTTCACAAAGTAGGTTGCAACTTTGCTCACAGATCATGGGCTTCTGAAGATTATTGTCAATTACAGAGGGTGTCATCAATATAATATAAAGTGCCATGAAGTTGGTGGTTATTAAATACACATGAACATACTGTATTACAAATATGTAATACAATATATTCAGTATATAATATAACTCAATATTTTACTTGTAGAATTATGTTATACTGAAATTACCTCCATGTCAAAATGTAATATTTTTTCAAAGATGACAGAAAGAGTAGTTTGCAGAATACATCTCAGTTTAGAAGGACCTTGAAATAATTTTTTTCCTTTTAATAACTGTTTCTGTACGTTATGTGACTTGATTTTCATGTAGTAGAGTGAATTAGTGAGTCTGCTGGGACATGGAATAAATCTTTTAATGTCAGAATTACCACAGGCATTTTATGCAATAGCAGTTAGTAGAAATAATTTGTCCAGAATTGATTCTATTTTTTTTTTGTTCCCAGTTTATTAAATCTGCTTTACATAACTGTCATGTTTAAATGTATATATATATGTAGTTATATCTATCTATATATTCTGCCAGAATTAGTTTGTAGTCTCATTTATATGTACAGTAGGCTGGGTGAGTGATTTCTAATTTGTTTACTTAATAGATAGAGAAGATGGATCAAGACTTACCTAAGCTCCTGCAGCTCCTTAGTGCTAGACTTTCAATACATGCACATTTCAGCCAAACAATTAAGCACATCTCCAAAAATTATGTACTACTTCCTATAATGTCTTGTTTAGAAAGAAAGTAGCAATTAATTTCAAAGTTTAAAGGATCGTTTAAAGCAAGGTCAAGTTTGACAATAATGCAGTATCAACATTTCTCTTATATTTTCTAGTATTGGAAATTATTGTATTGTATACTTTATGCTGTTCTGTATGTTTTCTTGAGTTCTCTTTTCTTCTTTCTTCTTGAGCAGGAGATGCAAAACACAGATCCATAAGAGCCCACCTGCTGCAGTTATAAACATCAGATTATTATTATTAATTTTTAAAATATACTTTCTTCACCATTTTCTTGTATTATCACTGATTGTTTCATGTCCAGTCCTCCATTTGTTAAATGCTTGTATCTTCCAAAAGTTGTGTGCACTTTTTAGGCTATAGATATTTCCTGGGCCAGCTTTTATTACAAATAATGTACAGATTGTCCATAGCAGAAATCAGTCTGTGTCTGAATGTATTAAGAAAATAATCAGGCTAAAGGCACTTGATTTTAAAGTGCTTACTGATTTTTCTGAAAGCACTGTTTTGCTGATTTTGTTTGATCTTCATTGTAACGTCACACAAAATCACTTCAGAGGGGACAACAAGCTTATAGGTTAAATATAGCATGTTGTGGTGGGAGCAGTTTCCTTCAAGAGTGATCAAAACTTTGAAGAACTGGATCACTAAGTTCTCCCAGAAGTAAACTCAGGAGTCCTCATTTCAGCAAAATCCAGGAGATACAGTGGAGAATGCCTTGATTTCCTATCTGATGAGTATGCAGAGCTGCGCTGTGAGATAGCCTGAAATGCTTCCCTATAGTATAATGCATCATTTGTGTAAAACTGTAAAACATGTTCTTTTTTAGGACTTTCATTTCACTTTACAAATCCATTTCATACTTGTTATTAGATCCCTGTCGGGGCGCATTGTTGGAGGTGTGTGGTGGTTCTTTACCCTCATCATAATCTCATCCTACACGGCTAACTTAGCTGCCTTCCTGACGGTTGAGAGGATGGTGTCTCCCATTGAAAGTGCAGAGGATCTTTCCAAGCAAACAGAAATTGCTTATGGGACATTAGATTCTGGCTCCACTAAAGAGTTTTTTAGGGTAAGAATTTCTACTTTTTAGAATTTTTTTTATATTGTTTTAAATAGGTCTTTGCTCATGTGAAAGTGTTTTCCCTAGGCTTTATTAAAAAGTTGCTATGAAAATGTGATATGCACAGCTCAACTCACAAGTCTAAGTGTTTTTGTTTATTCATTATTGTTACATTTTATTATCTATATACGAACATAAGGGTCTTGGTATAAATATGCAAAGCAAAATTACCTAAAAAAAACCGTTCCACTATAAAGTGAAAAACAAGGTATGTTTGAAGAAGGGAGTTGATGTCATTCATCTCTTTAATAGCTCTGCTATATTTTAAGTACTCACACAGTAAACAAGAACATGGGAAGATGCACATTCATGTTTTAATAAGTATTGCACATGATTTTTCAAACTTGCAAATAGGGAATGGAATATAATCCTCTTGGCTGCTGTAGTAAATACATGCCTGCTTTTGAAAACAGTTCTTATTTATGCTTGTGTTACAGTAATGCCTTGGAAACCTGTCAGTCCTTGCCTTCTACCTCTGTGTATTGCATTTTTAAAAATACATGAAACTTCCAATGTGTGAGTCTCTCAGGCTGCCCTTTAGACACTAGCTAGCATGGTGAAATCCATCCAGCAAATGAATGAGAGACTAACGCTGATAAGAAAAAAAACATAATGGCTTTACCTTGTGTGTGTTCTCTGTGTGTCTCTCTCTGTGCAATGGAAGTACATTTGGCATGCCAAAATAGGAAAAAACTTTTGTTTTCATAGTTTTTTTATGAAGGATGTTAGGTTTAAGCAAAATCTATTCAAACATAGACTGACATGAAAACTAAATGAAACAGGTTATCACAAATACTTCTTTGTATACTGGATCATTAGAGCTGTAACTGCTAGATTATGGTTTTCACCGAATCCTATAATGCATACTTAACTGGAAATGTACTAAATAGGAATCATACTTGTCTCAGCTCTAGAAAAGCATTATTTTCTGATTCTGATGATAGGTTCAGTAATAATACGTGCTGCTGATTGCATTCCTATTAGCTAAACCAAAACTTACATCAGGTGTGTAAGCTAGTAAAAATGAGATCAGATTTGTGCTAAGTGTTTAGAAGCATTTAGAAGCATACAGACTTGTTTCTGATTTTGTGAACATGAACCTTTTAGATCATAGCTGTACTGGGGGTTGAATGTGAACTCACAGTAGGTCACTTCTTTTGAATAGTTTCTCTTTAGAGGTTTTCAAGCTTTTCTTTTTAAAACAAAAAATGTTTGTATGTGCATGCTGTTATGCTCCTAGCATATATATATATACATATTCCCACTTTTACACAACTGATGTTGCTGGTGATTACTTGAGCATTAAGAACTTCTGTAAAAATTAGGTGGAGGCTTTGAGAGGGCTTATTCTTCATATTTTGTTAAGTTACCTTTAACAAAAAGACTCTGCACAAACAAGGCTCTAATGATCTCTGGAAATTTCTCCTTAACAATTTCTATCACAAAAAAGTTGGTGTGCTATGTGCAATACAACTTCTTAGCCTGATGTCTCTATCTAGTATTTGCTAAAAATCACTTAAATTTGCCCAGTTATTTTTCAAGAAATAACAACTGTCAGAATTTTTTTCAGGAGGCCTGAAACTCAAGTTTCAAGAATGATACTCTCTCTGCTGCAGATGATGTGAAAGGAAACTCTAGCACTGAGACTAAAATTTCACCCAGAGTATATCTATGTTCTGACTGGATTGGAGTGGATGTGTGATTTTTATATGACCTGAAATTGGGACTCAAATTCTTTGAACAGCTGGAAACAACTCGAGTATTTTTCTAGCAGCATGCTGAAATGGGCTGGCTTTTGCTCTGTCAGTGTCAGGACTTAAACATTTGGGGGGTTTCAGTTAGTCTGTTTCCAGTTCAAGAAGTAGCATTGTTTGGTAGTCTGTTTTCTGTTGATGGAATGTATACTGAATCTTCACTAGTAGAGCTCTAATTCCTGGAAAAGCATAAAATTAAGGATAGCTGTATACTGGGGATGAGAACAGTAAACTGAATTTTCTTTGCTACTAGAAGATGTTTTCTAATAATACTTTACACGATTGAAAAAGAGGTGTTCACAGTATTTTTCGAAAAGGAATTCTCAGCAATAAGCTAGATGGTGAAAACTGAAAAATCCTGTCCTGAATAGCTGGATAGATATGTATCCAATGTTAATTGAAAAAGGTGGGTTCAGGTCTGTCCAGCTCCTATGACTGTTCACCATACACCCTGCAGACAGTAGGCATACAAGCTAGTCCATATCACTTGACTTGGAGATAATCCTTGGCATTCATGACAAAAGATGTATTGTCTTTGCCCTTTACCCTAATTTAGGTATGCACTCCCTAGCTTTAAAGGTAGTATGGACCAGTAGGAGCTATTCTTACCAACAGTGAGCACAGCATCATTTGGCACTGCATGAGGAAACATAACTGAGAAAAAGGGACGAAAAGGCATTATACTCTGTTGTTTCTAGTGCTGCTTTAAAATGAGAAGCAGAGGTTTGGTACATGCTATGCAGGAAATGTCAGTGCAGAAATAATGGATTTAGGAGTATTTTAAAAGAGTAAAAAAACCCTGAAATATAATGACACAGTGTTACTGAGCAGTAAATATCAACAGGTTACTAATACTTGTTAATAATAATGTTATAGATAATTTTATAGATATAAATCTATAGATACAGAATTGTTTTCTTTAATGGCAGATCTATCAGGTCTCTGTAAATACCAAAATGTGGAGTAGTTTTCCTCAGGAGATCTCAAAGTTGGTACTAGCAGAACTGCAAGTATGATCCAAATCTAAAGAGTTCTGTTACACTGAGTTGGGATATTTACCACTTCTGATATTTGCTAGTGTCTCTGCTTTAGAAATAGTGCTTGTAGAGTTCTTAGTGCAACTGAAAGCCCGAAAAAGGATATATGTTGCATTGCTGTTGCATTTTCTCTTGGGTTATGGGCAAAACATCAAAGAAATTATACGTGGACATGGTTTTCCCAAAGTGTGTAGTTTTTCTGAAATCAGTAGTGGATCGTAGTCATGAGCTGTAAGCACAGCTTGGAAGAGTCAGGAGTCATTTGAGTTGATCTTGTGTAGGTGCCCCGTCTCTAAGTGTCAGGTCACAGACATTACTTGATGGAGCGGTAAACAGTAGGACAGTGAAATTCCATCTCTCTGGTACATACTAGTGACACTCTCCGCTGTCAAGCACTATTTTTACCTTCAGTGATTTCTCAGCGGCTGCGGTAAATGCGGTTGATACATTCCAGGACACATAGTTGAACTTCGAAGCAAGAAAAAAGTCACTCAAGAAGGCTGCCTACTGTTCACCTGCCACTCTAGAAGTTAATTTTAAAACATTATCCACATGCATTAACTCTGGAAGTTGCCTGACTTATTTTCATGGGCTATGACACAGGAAGAAAGAATCCAAGTAAGTATGCAAGCATTCACTGGAACATTCCCATGCATTCCGCCTGCTTGAAGGCACGTTGAAAATTACTATCAAAATGATACAACCAGGACAAAAGTTAATGATTTTTACAATTGAATCATATTTTTGTGGTATGTCTAGCTCTCTTCATTAAAGATATGTACAAATCAGATAGACAAATGACATCAATCTTGCTAGCTTTTTTCCCATAGAAGATAAATTGTAACTAGTCCTGTGTGTAAGGTAATAAGGCATCTCAAAAAGAAAACTATATGGACAGCAATAATTAGACTAATTTACTTTCTCTCTGCATTAGTTTTTATTTAAAATCTCTTCATAGTTATCTATTTTTGAACCAAGTCTGACATGAACAGATCAATCTGTTTTGTTCTAGCTGTTTTGATGGCCTTTAAAAATAGATCCTCTGCCAAAATAAAAGCAAGCAGAAGTGCTCCATAACAAAGTAGTATCTTTTAAGTTTCACTGAAGAGACTATGCAAGAGTTGCTTATTCTTGCTTAAGAAACAAGAGTTTCAGAATGAAAGGTTGGACATTGGAATCATGCTGGAAGGATAATAATCCTTAGTTTTGTAAAGGAGTCCTCTCACATAATGGAAAACCAGCAATAAACATAAAAAAGAACTGACTAGACCCCCTGAGTAATTTCTCCTGTGAAAGTATTATCTGTTGGGAGGCAAAGAAAATTTGGCCTGAAGGAAAATAGTAGTGTCTTTTCTAAGAATCTTAAACACATCCCGGTGCCTCTAGTTTTGTAAGTATTTTGAAATAATTTTTAAGTTCTAAAATTATTTAAGTTAATAATTACATTACAGGAGGTTATGGAAAAAGAGGAAAAGCATACAGCAGTCTATGAACCTCAATCTGTCTTCATGCTCATCAAGATATTGAAATTCTAAAAAAAAAAAAAAACAAACCTGCAGTAAGTCTTTGAAATTGGGGAGAAGAGTAGAAACACTGATTTTTTTTAAAAAAAAATGAGATAAAAAACTATGAATCATACCTCACCTTCAGTTTTTGAAGTTTGAGATGTAGCAGAATTATGGAACATATGTTTCCAGAGTTAAATTTTGACTAGCTCAACAGGAGCCTCTGAGAGCTGAAGGAGATGAAAGACTCAGTTATGAAATCTGTAAAATTTACTGCGGACTCTGCTTGGTACCTTAGGAGGCAGAGGGTATAAGACTGGCATGTCATGAATCTGTGAAGCAGGTATGATTGGAGAGTGCAGGTTTGACTCTTTAGTTTGACAGGAGAAAAAGGTACATAGCTGAAATAATAAGAATAGATCTGAGCACTTTGTTAGTGCAAAGACTACCCTTTGCATCCAGTAGCATATTACTGAAGATACACTTTTCTATGATACAGAGGGTTCAAGTGACGAATTTTCACTTATGTCTTGTTTTTTGAGGTCCTTGCATCTGGACAACACACAAAAGAATTGATTTAGACCATTTTGAAAGTTAATATAAAATAAAGAATTCAGTAGTCAATACTTCCTTTTTTCCTCAAAGCATCTTTTTGTTATTTTTCAGGTTTTGTTTTTTTTCTCCTTCCACATTACCCAAAATCCTAGTGTCAGTGAGCCTAGTGACCAAAACTGTGGGAGTTCAGAAACCTTGTTACAAATATTACTCAGAAAGCTCAATTTCAAGTTAGTATTTGCATAATATTTATTAAATATTAAATGTATACCTTTTAAATAGAACTTTATTGTTTTTAGGGGGAAATTGTGTCTAATAAAGAACGCATTATATTCCTGATAGTTTTTAAGTTTTCATCAGTCTTTCTTAGATGTTCAAATTAAAGTATGCTGTGTAGAAGGTAATTTTGTGATGGACAAAAATGAATTTACAGCAATATAGTTTGAAGATTCTCCAGTGCTGTGTAATCTGTTGTATAAATTGCCACACTCTATGTATAAGTAAGTTCTTTTTGCTCTACTCCTGGGTGCACATCATTCCATAATACTTCACTTGTTATGGTTAGGAACATTCTTTTATTTTTCCAACCTATATGTATTTATAATTCATTTATCCTCAATTTTACAGTACATTAATAATTATGTGGATTTTTTTCTTCTCAGTGCTTATTTTCCTCATGCATTAATCCTGAATGAGCAGAGGTGTACTTTGTATGCCATCTGAGATCTCAGTTTGCTTTGTACAAAGGCATTAATATTTCTCTATTTTTTCTGGAAATAACTTTCTCCCAGTTCTATCACAGTGTTTTCTGGTAACCTGTTTGATCATAGTGACAGATCTGTGTTTCTTTTGTTTTTATCAAGTGATGATCTTCAATTGTATTGCAGATTTTCTTACTGGTTCCAAATTGCTGGACCATGCTTCTGAACTGGAAAGTTTAATTTTATTTCTATCAGTCTAGGGATCAGAATTTTCTGCTTCTCATCTATAACAAATCAATAATATCCTGTTGCCTGACTGATGTGTTTTGCTATCCCAATACTAATCCCAAACATTTCTTGAAATGTTTTCATTTTAAAGTGTCATCAGAAGCTGTGCATGCCATGCAGTTCTTCATACCAAAAGAGCAGTAGCTGCTTTGACGGCTTTTTCATTCCTCAGTCCAGGCAGTAAGTTTATGGTTCTAGATTCCAGAAACAGCATCTGCAGTTATCCACAGATTTGTGACTGCTTCAGAAAGTGTTCTTGTGTTTTGGAATTTATTTTATTCTCCCTCCCCTAGTATGGGTGCAGTAAGATGTTTTTCTTTTTCATCCAGCTTGATCATTTCCTTTTCTTTATCCTCATTCCTGTTACTTCATCATAAATCATAGAATGGTTTGGGTTGCAAGCATCCTTAAAGATCATCTAGTTCCAACCCCCCTGCCATGGACAGGGACACCTTTCACTAGACCAGGTTACACAGAGCCTCATCCAGCCTGGCCTTGAACACCTCTGGGGATGGGGCATCAAGAACTTCTCTGGGCAACGTGTTCTAGCATCAAGTGTTCCAATCTTTATGTTAATCTCATCAAAAACAAGACTAAAGTGTATATTTAGATTATGTCCTTTATGTAGGTTGTCTTTGTTCTCTGCATTTCTTCCCACTACAGAAAGGTGTCTTTCTGCCATTCTTTTTCTCACTTGTGAGGTTTGAAAACTTGCAGCTGTTTGCTGTTTTTTTCAGTTCACATTATACCACATACTGTTTCCTTTATGTTATCAGGTTTTGTGTCATGGAATCGAGATCCTGCTTACAAATCTACATTCGTTTTACAGTGATGTTGGAAAGCTGTATTAGTAGATGCCATAACATGTCTGTAGTATAGTTGTTCCTATATTGGTAGGTTTATTACAGCAAAGTTAGTTCTAGGAGTGGACAGCAGGCTTTTCCTTGTGATCACTTCAGAACTGTAGAAATTAGTTTTTGTGACATTTACCTGAGTTTTTAAAGCAATGACTTTGAAATTACTTGCTTTGATTTTATCAATATGCTGAGTAATGGGGAGGAATTTGGATTCTGAGGAAATTGAAATTACTAAGTCTCAGGGGAGGAGTCATTTCAGGAGATATTTTAATAGCAGTTAAATGGTTTGGGAACTTTAACATGACTTTGTAAGACAAACCTGGATCACTTGATTCTAAATCATGTGGAGAATAGGATGATTATATAAGGTCATTGTCTTGCACATTTTTGGAAAAAATTATTTGAAGTATACTTTTGAGAAATTAGTTCTTGAAGTAGAATGTTCTAGATTTTTTATTAATTAGACCAAATATAGCAAAGATATTTTTGGTAGCTCAAGTAATGGAAACAAAAAAGCTATAAAACTGCACACTAAGATGCAACTAATTTTTACCAATAAAATTATTACAAAATTTAGAACTTCCACTTATTTGAACTTCCATTCACCTTAAATATTCGCCCAGTATAAAAAAGGGTAAGTGCTTTAAAGTACTTTATCTTTAGCTAATTAAAGACACTGAAAAAATAGTTCTGTTCTCTTCTGGTTTTTGGAGCTATTAATATTTGATTTACTATGTAAATTGGCAAGTTTTATTTGTCATTATGGTTTTTTAACTACTGGTGACAATACCAGTTCCTGCCCTTTTGTTCAGTATGGAAGGTCAACAAGGTGGTTTCACAAATCATATTTGAGAATTAGAGATCTGCTCCCACAGTACAAGATCATCATCTAGTAGAAGGTTAGTCTGAAAAGCTATTTCTGTCAATGACATACTAAATACAGCAACCAGGTTGAAGAATAGGTCTTTGAATGTCAAAAAAAAAAAAAAGTTATCTGGTGACCCAAAAAATACAGGTAATTAAGTTAATAAAACTTTGCATAAATTAATTTTCTAATTAGTTTCTTAATGAAGACAGTATTTTACATATAAATGGGATGTGTACATGTACCCAGTTCCTAGGGTATTTTTGTATCATTGGATGTACCATTGTATCATGGAAGTCTTAAATAATGTGAGAAAAAGCATTCATTGTGAATATTAGGGTCTTGTACTATCATGTTGGTGTTGATTGTAATACCAAAGTTATAATTAGCTTTTAGCATTTCATATATACATTGGAGTGTCACCTTGCAATAGCAATCAGCTACAGTAATTAAGGGCAATGCAGATAATTTCCATATTCTTTCCTTCTTGTAGTCAAATAATATGGCAATCAGCAATGGTTCTGTATTTGCGGTGCATGATCAAAAGTTGTGTTGTTTTTTATGGAGCACTGTAGTCCTTTTAGAGTTTTGATGCCATTAAAAGACTATAAGAAAGAGTTGTGAAAGCCCAGCTTGCACACAGAGCATCCTGTATTCACAAGAATTCTGTTTCCTAACGGTTTAGTCCCCTGTTGATAATGACTGCATGCTTTTCCAAATGCACTTTAAGGAGATGAAGACCCCATACTGGGTACTGTGAAGAAAATTAACACTAGCCCAGGCAAAACAAGCAAAGCATAGGTATAAAAAATATGGTCAACGCTAGCACTGACCAAATGTAAATAACAATGCAGTGTGTTTTTAGTTGGTTTGCGATGCATTTGAATTAGGATACATATGTGTGCTTTTTTTGACTATCCAATAAAGTGGGCTTTATGAGTGAGTGAGCATGTGTGTGCACACTGAATGCTTGACACTGCCATTTTCCACGTCTTTAGTGCTACCTTTCAAATAAAAGACAAGTTCTGAAAATAAAGAAGGAAAAAAATTACACAGTTCTGAAAACCAAATGTATTACAAAATATATTGTGTAGCAATATAAACAAAAACCTGAGAAGTCACCTGTAGATAGTGGCTCATTGCTCTTATTTTTTATGGAACTAGACAAGGTCAAGGCCTAAGTAAGGGTCAAGACATAGGTATATGAATTCCAGCATGGTGTTTTTCAGTGTTCATGGCTGCAGAGGACTGGTCATAGCACATACTGAGTGTTATTTTTCTGGTGGCATTCTTACGGAACACTTAGAGATTTTTGTTTTCATGGTTGCTGGGTCAGGTATTCGTACCTTCATTCATACAGTAAAGACCCTGTGAGCCATCTAGTGGGAAGTATCTTCTTAACACTTGACCATTTGGGAAAACTGCTCCTTGTGCCTTTCCTGTTCAGCTGCCCAATTTATAGTGCACAATGATAGTTTGCTTCGTGAATTGGCTTTTCAAAGATAGTGCAATATATAATTTTTTAGGATTCTCCTAGTTTTTAGGATTGTATGTTTTCGAATCTTCTGGATGGAACAAGAGTAATGTGGATGCAATATGGCAGATGTTCAAAGAATCTGAGAAACCTACTCTGCCTTCAGCACACAGTTATTTTTCTGCCATTCTGGTTATGCTGAGTATATCCAAGTCTTTTGGTATTTATGGGTATACTGAGTATGTATAGATCAGTAGATCAGAATATGCAACACTTGGTCTGCAAGGCAACTTGCAAGAAGCCAACTCTGCCAATGTGTAGATTCTGGTAATAGTTGGAAAATTTAGGTGTTAGAAATCTTTCTTGGTACTGCCAGAACCTTTCATACTAATAGCTCTACAGAGACCGTGGAGAAATCTGAGCCTCAAAATCTTCCTAGACTACATTTTTGGGCATGAAGATCAGGTAAGTCTGGGAAAATGCTAATGCACAAGAACAGTGAAACCGTGGGAGATAGTGAAGACATTACTGATGCTTTTATACTTGATTCCCTTATTTTTAAAATGTACGATCATAGATACTGGAGCAGAATTACAATTCTGAAGTGTATATTGTAAGATGTTTCTACTAGAGAAGTACCTCTAATACATTTTATCATATGTTTTATCTTTTTATACATGCTTGGTATACTAGCACATGTAATAGTAATATCTGACCCTGACTTGTCTTGTATCCCATTGCGTCTGCTGTTTCTTTGATAGCACTGCTTCCTTTCTGGTGACATCTAGGTGGCAAACTGGTTTCTTTTATTTTTTTCCAGGTTAAAAAATAGCAATCAGTTGGTAGTTAAAACTGCCAGTTATAGTTATAACTACCAATTGGTTACAGAAACATACTTCAGGTAAAAACTTTTCTGAAGGAAAACCCTGACTTGATGACTTGAGTAGAAGAGGCATGTGGAGTATCACAAATAAGAACAACCATGAACCAGGTGCCTCACTATTAATGTTCCCTTCGGCTTTCACGGCAATGTTAGTTTCCTCTGTGGAGCAATCTGAAGTTTTCTAGTGCCACTGACACGTTTCAGCTCACATCTTGTTTGCATAATGCACAGCTGCAGAGCTGCAAAAAAGATCATCTTGTTTGAGTGGGAATTTCTGATTAATATTTTGCTGAAGTTTAAATATAAGACTTTTAATTTGGCACACCTGATAAAGTGGAAGTAAAATTGATTCAAATCTTTAACACAGATATAACAAATACAAAAAAAAAATGACAGCATAATATTAATACAAAAAAATGTAGGTGTTGCTAT